>JBBPBX010105087.1:0-11635 GCA_038048925.1 Garcialebias charrua
CACCCTAGGTCGCAGTTCGATGATCGACTTTGTTGTCGTCTCATCTGATCTGCGGCCGCATGTCTTGGACACTCGGGTGAGGAGAGGGGCGGAGCTGTCTACTGACCACTACCTGGTGGTGAGTTGGCTCCGATGGTGGGGGAGGATGCCGGTCAGACCTGGCAGACCCAAACGTATCGTGAGGGTCTGCTGGGAACGTCTGGCAGAGTCTCCCGTAAGACGGAGCTTTAACTCCCACCTCCGGGAGAGCTTTGAACACGTTCCGAGGGAGGCGGGGGACATGGAGTCCGAGTGGGCCGTGTTCCGCGCCTCTATTGTCGAGGCAGCTTATCGGAGCTGTGGCCGCAAGGTTGTTGGTGCCTGTCGAGGTGGCAACCCTCGAACCCGGTGGTGGACACCGGCAGTGAGGGATGCTGTCAGGCTGAAGAAGGAGTCCTATTGGGCCTTTTTGGCTTGTGGGACCCCGGAAGCAGCTGATAGGTACCGGCAGTCCAAGCGGCATGCGGCTCGGGTGGTTGCTGAGGCAAAAACTCGGGCGTGGGAGGAGTTCGGAGAGGCCATGGAGAATGACTTCCGTACGGCTTCGAGGCGATTCTGGTCCACCATCCGGCGTCTCAGGGGGGGAAAGAGGTACGAGACCAACACCATTTATGGTGGAGGTGGCGTGCTGCTGACCTCAACTCGGGATGTTGTGAGTCGGTGGGCGGAATACTTCGAAGACCTCCTCAATCCTACTGGCACGTCTTCCACTGAGGAAGCAGAGCCTGGGGACTTTGGGTCGGGTTCTCTGATCTCTGGTGCTGAGGTCGCCGAGGTGGTTAAAAAGCTCCGCGGTGGCAAGGCTCCGGGGGTGGATGAGATTCGCCCGGAGTTCCTTAGGGCTCTGGATGTTGTAGGGTTGTGTTGGCTTACGCGACTCTGCAATATCGCGTGGACATCTGGGGCAGTTCCCTTGGATTGGCAGACTGGGGTGGTGGTTCCCCTATTTAAAAAGGGGGACCGTAGGGTGTGTTCCAACTATAGGGGGATCACACTCTTAAGCCTCCCTGGTAAGGTCTATTCAGGGGTTCTGGAGAGGAGGGTCCGTCGGATAGTCGAACCTCGGATTCAGGAGGAGCAGTGTGGTTTTCGTCCTGGTCGTGGAACACTGGACCAGCTCTACACCCTCAGCAGGGTCCTGGAGGGTGCGTGGGAGTTTGCCCAACCAGTTTACATGTGTTTTGTGGACTTGGAGAAGGCATTCGACCGCGTCCCTCGGGGGGTTCTGTGGGGGGTACTCCGGGAGTATGGGGTACCAGGCCCTTTGATAAGGGCTGTTAGGTCCCTGTACGACCGGTGTCAGAGCTTGGTCCGCATTGCCGGCAGTAAGTCAGGCTCGTTTCCGGTGAGAGTTGGACTCCGCCAAGGTTGCCCTTTGTCACCGATTCTGTTCATAACTTTTATGGACAGAATTTCTAGGCGCAGCCAAGGTGTTGAGAGGATCCGTTTTGGTGACCTTAGAATCGCTTCTCTGTTTTTTGCAGATGATGTGGTCCTATTGGCTTCATCAGCTCGTGATCTACAGCTTTCGCTGGAGCGGTTTGCAGCTGAATGCGATGCGGCCGGGATGAGGATCAGTTCCTCCAAATCCGAGGCCATGGTCTTGAGCCGGAAAAGGGTAGCATGCCCTCTCCGGGTCGGGGAGGAGGTCCTGCCCCAAGTGGAGGAGTTTAAGTATCTCGGGATCTTGTTCACGAATGAGGGAAAACTGGGGCGTGAGATCGATAGGCG
Source organism: Garcialebias charrua (assembly GCA_038048925.1). Lineage (NCBI taxonomy): Eukaryota > Metazoa > Chordata > Actinopteri > Cyprinodontiformes > Rivulidae > Garcialebias > Garcialebias charrua. The sequence goes on from JBBPBX010105087.1 coordinate 1,771, forward strand.
GATAGGTGCAGCGTCCACAGTGAAGCGGGCGCTGTACCGGTCTGTCGTGGTGAAGAGAGAGCTGAGTCAAAAGGCAAAGCTCTCAATTTACCGATCGATCTACGTTCCCACCCTCATCTATGGTCATGAGCTTTGGGTTATGACCGAAAGAACAAGATCTCGGATACAAGCGGCTGAAATGAGTTTTCTCCGCAGGGTGGCTGGACTCTCCCTTAGAGATAGGGTGAGAAGCTCAGTCATCCGGGAGGGACTCGGAGTAGAGCCGCTGCTTCTCCACATCGAGAGGAGCCAGTTGAGGTGGCTCGGGCATCTGGTTAGGATGCCTCCTGGACGCCTCCCTGGTGAGGTGTTCCGGGCACGTCCCACCGGGAGGAGACCCAGAGGAAGACCCAGGACGCGCTGGAGGGACTATGTTTCTCGGCTGGCCTGGGAACGCCTTGGGATTCCCCCGGAGGAGCTGCTCCAAGTGGCTGGGGAGAGGGAAGTCTGGGCCTCCCTACTTAGGCTGCTACCCCCGCGACCCGACCCCGGATAAGCGGAAGAAGATGGATGGATGGATGGATAAAAGCATTCTGCTCCCTCCTCCTCAGAGCCATATAGGACTCTGAGGGGGAGCCACAGTCCGTTCTCTGTTGAACTTGAGTTCTGCAGCTCCGCCTCCTGCTGAATGTCCGCTCGAGCCGCTTCAATATTCTGTGATTATATGTTAATAAAACGTTCTAAAAAAATAAAATAAAACCATGAATCACTGGTCCTACAACACAAAAACCAGCAGAAATCAGCAGAGCTTCACGAAGCAACGTTGGACATGATTTAATTCGCTCGTGACTTCCTCATTCCTGTCAGTGAAGGATGAAGCGATCACTTGACTTTTGGCAAAAAAACAAAATAAAAGTCCAGCTCTGGGATGAAGAAGGGATATTTAATACATTTGTGTCACATACAAATCAGTCCTGCATCGCTTTGCAATCCTTTGAATGAGAATGTGCGCGGCGCTGAGGCTGGGACAGGCGGGGGCGTGGGTTGGGGCGTGACAAACAACTCTGTTTTTATTGGCTGTCAGTGTCCTGGTCACTCTGTGTTTTTAGTGTTTTGTATAAATGCTGATAGAGAAGCAAGGGGACTATAGTTTTTTTCAGAGATTACTTTGTCTAACATCAGTCTGTCAGTAGATAGTGACAGAGTGAAGAAATATCCACCCGGTCGCTGCGGTCACAGAACAGTAATCTCCTTCACATTCCGAGAACCAAATTAAGGACCATGGGAGACCGGGCTTTCAGTGTGGCTGCCCCCCGCCTGTGGAACTCTCTTCCTGACTGTCTGAGGGTCCCACAGTCTGTGGTTGACTTTAAGAGCGGCTTGAAGACCTTTCTTTTCAACCGAGCATACTCTGCCTCCTCATGATTCTACTTTTGATCTTAGTTGATACTGTTATTGATTTTACTTGTTCTATTACTTGTTTTATTGACATTTAATTTCTGTTGCACCGTGTAGCACTTTGAGATTTTCATTAATGAAAAGTGCGTTATAAATTGAATTCATTATTATTATTATTATTATATGTTAAAAATATATTGTTAGAAAAGTTACAGACTGCATTACAAAGTTACATAGTGCAGCTTTAAGGAGTCAGTTGAATTGTCTCCCTCCTCCCCAGCAGGCTCCATTCACATAAAGGGAGCTAGCTCCCTTTATGTGAAAGGGAGACAACTCAACTCACTCCTTCATCTTTAAAAACTGTGTTAGGATAGGCTAAGTGCTTGGTGACTGTACAGTACTGTACATGTATTCATTTATTTAAAAAATAAAAAAAAAAGTTTTTTTTTTTTTAATGAGATGCATATTCGTAAGTCCGGGACCTCGTAAGTAAGAGCGCTCGTAAGTCGGGGACTACATGTATGTAAGTCGTAATTAAGAGCGCTCGTAAGTCGGGGACTACATGCATGCGTGTATGTGTATATGTATATATATATATATATATATATATGTACAGTATATATATATACACATGTATATATATATATATATATATATATATATATATTAGGGGTGTAACGAGATCTCGTTGTACGAGATCTCGCGATATTAAACTCCCGCGATATCTCTCGTTGAGAGGTAACGTTGTCTCGCGAGATGCTAATGCTAGCGCTAGCAGAGCCCCTAGCAAGTCAGCGTCACGGACAGCATGGCTTCGCCGGATGAAGTTGCTATAGAAGACGCCCCAACTACTGATGGAGGGTCCCGGTGCCGCAGACGCCTCTACATTGATGGAGGGTCCCGGCGCTGCCCCGAATGTAAAGACACGCGTGTAAACACCGGCCAGATAGAGTCCCACCCACCCAAAGCACTCTTTACCCGCAAAAGTCAGAAGGAAAATCGCGGTGAACCGCCCAATCTGGCAACACTGGTGAGTGACGGCTGCAGATTCAGCGCTGATGCGGATATTTATGTTCAATTTTTGGAAAGTCCTGCGTGAATATCTATTTTTTTTAACAAAGTTGAACGTTCTAAGGTCTAAGGAGATTCAATCAGTAAAATGAAGACATCAGTTGGGTTTGTAATACATGTTAAAACAGAATAAAAGCCTTTTTGCGGCATAAAACCGATCTTTGAAGTTTTCTTGAACTAATGTTAAAATCTCGTCTCGTTCTCGCGAGATCTGTGATTTTCTCGTCTCGTCTCGTGAGTTTTGTGTATCGTTACACCCCTAATATATATATATATATATATATATATATATATATATATATATATATATATATATATATATATATATATATATATATATATATATATATATATATAAATATATATATATATTGACCGGACCAATCAGAGAACAGAAGGCGGATTACCGGACCAATCAGAGAACAGAAGGCGGAGTTTTGAACGACGTCGACTGACGTCGTCAGTTAAAATGGCTGCCGCCACGAAGGAATTTTCAAGAAAAAAAGGTAAAAAACTATTATTTCTTTGCTGAGAAAAAATATATTTCTTAGCTGACGTTATATCAGAAGTGTTCCTGAGCTTAACAGTTCCTAAATCAATTCACAAAATGGTCAAATCTGCTGGATTTAAATAGTTTCGGTTTGACATTTTCCAAACAGCCTTGGGTGCGCTACGAAAATAAATGATAAAAAAATCGAATTTTATCTCAAATGTTTCATCCAGGCCAACTTTTACTGCCATAGTTTTAGTTTACATGTTTTATTTTGTATTAAGCACATTCTTTTGTTATTATGACTCTTATTTTGAAAGGCAAAAGTAGGAAGTGCTTTCCAGCATGTTGCTAGGTAACCAAAGAAGATGTACCGTACGTGCTATGAAGGCATGATATCAGCAAGTAGCTGTACAAAAGTAATTTAAGTTTAAGAAGTTCTTATTACTCTCATTTCTACCTCAAAAGGAAGGGTCAGCCAGCGAGTTCGACGGTAGTGTTGGTGTCAGTGACAACGAAAGTGAAGTGTAATAAGAAGATTTCCATTAAAACTGACTACACACTAGCAGTTCAACGAATTCATTAATGCTGTAAAGAAGAGGTGGAAGTGACAGTCGAACTCGATGACAAAGAAAAGGAACGGAGCTGCATGAATGCCCTGACCCCTGGTGGCGACATTGCATCATTGCACCAAAGACCAACGGCTGCAAAATGTTAACGGACACATGTTCATCTGCTGCTTCTTCATAAAGACGTCCAGAAGCCAGACATTTAAGTTCATGTTTGGAAAGTGACACAAGGAAGGAGTAACAACAAGGAACTGTGTGAAGCTTGACAACAGCAGCCAGCACAACAAGATAACAAGAAGGGGAGTAATGCAACAAAGCTCGAGTGTGATGCGGCCGGGATGAGGATCAGTTCCTCCAAATCCGCGAGGCCATGGTCTTGAGCCAGAAAAGGGTAGCATGCCCTCTCCGGGTCGGGGATGAGGTCCTGCCCCAAGTGGAGGAGTTTAAGTATCTCGGGGTCTTGTTCACGAATGAGGGAAAACTGGAGCGTGAGATCGATAGGCGGATAGGTGCAGCATCCGCAGTGAAGCGGGCGCTGTACCGGTCTGTCGTGGTGAAGAGAGAGCTGAGTCGAAAGGCAAAGCTCTCAATTTACCGATCGATCTACGTTCCCACCCTCATCTATGGTCATGAGCTTTGGGTTGTGACCGAAAGAACGAGATCTCGGATACAAGCGGCTGAAATGAGTTTTCTCCGCAGGGTGTCTGGACTCTCCCTTAGAGATAGGGTGAGAAGCTCAGTCATCCGGGAGGGACTCGGAGTAGAGCCGCTGCTTCTCCACATCGAGAGGAGCCAGTTGAGGTGGCTCGGGCATCTGGTTAGGATGCCTCCTGGACGCCTCCCTGGTGAGGTGTTCCGGGCATGTCCCACCGGGAGGAGACCCAGAGGAAGACCCAGGACACGCTGGAGGGACTATGTTTCTCGGCTGGCCTGGGAACGCCTTGGGATTCCCCCAGAGGAGCTGCTCCAAGTGGCTGGGGAGAGGGAAGTCTGGGCCTCCCTACTTAGGCTGCTACCCCCGCGACCCGACCCCGGATAAGCGGACGAAAATGGATGGATGGATGGATGAATTAAATGTGGGTACTTTTTACTTTTACTCCACTACATTTTACATGAAGTATCTGTACTTTCTATTCCACTACATTTCTATAATGTGTTGAGTTACAAGTAACTTTCATGTTGCGATTTTTTGATTTGTTTGTTAGTTTGAAAGTAACCAAAGGTGAGAGGGGAGTTTGGCCACTGAATCACTGCAAAGTTGACAGGTAACATTACACCTACCTTCTAGAAGTTGGGCCAAATAATGTATCGGTATGTTCTAGTACCGGTATATATATATATGTCACTGAGCTGGGGCCACCCACAGCATCGCCAACACACCCACAATGGATTCCACAGTGGAGAGTCAGCCAGAAGATATGCACCACCCATGGCCTTATTTTTTCTTTTTTTTTTAAAGATTATTGAAAGACTATTCAGTACATCAGGACAGATTCTCTCTCCCAAAAGAGACAGACTGGACAAAAAAATGAATTAAAACCAAATTCTTCTGAACTTGAACAATAAATTCTTGCTGCAATATTAAAAAGTGTCAGTTCATGAGATGTTAGGAGACAAGAGATTTCTCCAAATGACTCAACACTCGGGTCCAAGTTTTGTAGATAATAATAATAATAATAATGTCCATTTTTGTCATCTGTGCATGTTTCCCATACATAGACGAAATTCGTCTCTGCATTTAACCCAACCACCACCAGGTGGTGCAGTGAGCAGCCATAGAAAGCGCCTGGGGAGCTGGGGAAATAGATGTGCACTCATAAGCCGTTTTCGCATTGGCCAGCCCTCCCCGGCTCTCCCCGGCTCCACCCTGCTTCTAACCCGGGTTCGGCGTGTTCGCATTTTCCTTTTCCGCCCGGGATCCGCCCTTGTTTTGGAACCATCTCCACCGTGGTTCTTATCGGGCCGAGCCCCACGGACCCAGTTTGACGTCATGTACTGCTCACATTTGATTTGTTGTTTGCAGCAGGGGCGGGACTCATTCAAACAACCTCAGCGCGAGCTGATTTCATTAATATTTAACTACAGAAACCCCTAAAATAATTGTTAGCTGAATTAGTGTTTCTGAGTTAAATTTTTGTTAATGACTGATTACAATTCAGCTTATGTTAGGACGTAAATAACACGAAGCGCGCACCCATAGCCTACAGAGCATTTCCGCCTTTCAGCGCGAATGCTAAAGTTCTATAAAATATAACTAATATTCTCTAACTCTTGCGCGTAGCCAGGGTTTTAAAATATAACTGATAATCTGCAAATCCTGCGCGTGCCAGAATTTTACAAGCGGCAAATCCTTCATAGGAAAGGTTGACTCCAGAAAAACTAATAAGCCGCCGTGGCTGAATGGAATAAGCTCTCGGCTTTAAGCTCATGTTTTATCTTGACCCGTAGGCCACGAGTTCGAATCTCAGCTGGGTCAAGTTTTTTTACGTTTGTCTTTTATTGGAGAAAATAAAAAGAAGTAGTTATTACTTCTTTTTAGTAACTACTTCTTTTTATTTTCTCCAATAAAAGACAAACATAAAATAACTTGACCCAGCTGAGATTCGAACTCGTAGCCTACGGGTCAAGATAAAATGTGAGCTTAAAGCAAGAGCTTATCCCTTTACGCCACAGCGGCTTATTAGTTTTTCTGGAGTCAACCTTTCCTATGAAGGATTTGCCGCTTGTAAAATTCTGGCGCGCGCAGGATTTACAGATTATCAGTTATATTTTAAAACCCTGGCTACGCGCAAGAGTTAGAGAATATTAGTTATATTTTATAGAACTTTAGCATTCGCGCTGAAAGGCGGAAATGCTCTGTAGGCTATGGGTGCGCGCTTCGTGTTATTTACGTCCTAACATAAGCTGAATTGTAATCAGTCATTAACAAAAATTTAGCTCAGAAACACTAATACTGTATATATATTCAGCTAACAAACGTTTTTTAGCAGCGTGTCCACTCTTAAAACACTGTAAGCGCGCACACAAGAACACTCCACCCACGTCAAGTGAACACTCCACCCACGTCAAGTGAACACCCCACCCACTTCAAGGCTTGCTCTCCACATAATGCGTAATAATGCGTAATGAACGCGGGCGGGCCAGTTCGGGCTCTGGGCAAACCAGGGGCGGCCCGGGCCATTGAGGGCTGGCCAATGCGAAAATGGCTATAGACACCCCAGGGTGTGTAGTGGCCGGGGTTCGAACCTGGGTCCTTCGGGTACCAAGTCGGAAGCCCTGCCACTACACCATCTTGGCCCCACAAATGGTGTCAGAAGTTAAAATATTGTTCACTATTGACCCATTACAAGTTGACTAGACAGTATTTTAATTAGAGTTGATGACAAACTGGAGTTGAAGTGATCAATGTCTATTCCTTTGTTAGGTCTAATGCTCCTTTTTTCATCAGACAACTTTTACTTCAATGTTTTTACTGCAGTTAAAATGACACATTGGTTTTACTTTGTGTTAAAGAGCGACTCCACACCCTGTGGATCGGTAACTCCTCCCCCGAAGCAGTTTGAAATTTTCCCTCAAAATGGGCGTGTAGAGAGTCAAGCAGGGGAGGAGGTTGTGGGTTGTCCTGTGTTCACGCCCCCTCTAGTGGTGAACTCTCACCCCTCCCCAAGTTTAGATTTCAAAATGGCGGATAGTCACGTCTTCAGTAAGTAACTCAATGCCTAAACTTGTACTAAAATAACAGTTCTAAAATGTTGTTGCGTGTATTTAATCACACACAGCTTAAGCGTATGCTTCTGAACACTGAACACATGAAAAACCTGTGTTTAGCTGCATGGCATGAGGTGTACGGTTGTGTTTTTGTCTTTGTTTGGATCACAACGGAGTTGTAGTCCAGCTGCAGTGGCTTTAATTCACCACATCTTATTACTTAGCACATTACAAAAGTAACGTTTCATAATATATTTTATTTTAAAATATTGATTTAATCTACCCTCGTTTTTTTTGACGTTTTGGCTTAATTTTAATATGCAACCTAGAACTGAACACACATTGTTTTTTGAATTGACTATAAATGAGCACTAAACAGTGGTAAAATATTTTATTTGTTTTCCAAAGATCCGTGTTTAGAAACATTCTATAAGCTTGTATGATATATTTGTTAGGACGTGCATACAGTATATGTTTAAGCTATGTGTCAGCTAATCAAAACTGAGCACAGCTGGTAAGATTTATGAGAAGTTATATTTTTTCAATGCAAACCAAACAAATTGCAATGAATTTAACAATACTGTATCCTTTCAAATGTTTTTTTCAGAGAACTGTGATGACTCAAGCACCCATGCAGCTGGCTGGCAGGTGCAGCATCTTGAAGTGGTTGGGACTGCTTTCTCTTCTGTCCACTGCATCCATACAGACGAGCTGGAGGTGGTCCCGTGTGACACCGCACGACACAGAAACTTTTGTTGTTTTGAATTAACTTACTGTTAATAAAATGAATCATAAACAACTAGTTTTTGTAATCAATTTCTTTCTTTACAGACCTCTGTATTGATAAATACATTTCCAAGTCATACATCAAAGTCAAATTTAAAAGTCAACTTTATTGTCCAAACTGCAATATGTACAGAACATACACAGGATTGAAATTGCATTTCTCTCAGATGCATGCATAATTTAAACAAACATTTAATAAACATGTTTACATCAGCAATTTTTACAAAGTAATGTTTAAATTTAATATAAATTATAATTGTTTCAGGTGTGCAAATATTAAATATTGTAAAACAAAAGAAACAAAGTGCAATAATCAATTAGAGTAATCCAAATTGTACATTATTAAAAAAGTTATAGGAAGCATAAATTTTTAAACGTTAAAATTTAAAAGTTTCCTGTACTTGAATTTATGACTTATAAAAAAATCCCTTTCTGACATAGGTTATGGCCAGATGTGAACAGGTGGGTGTGTACACCTGTGTTACAGACCACCCAGGTGCCCAGTCCACACAGGGTTAGAAGAAAACATAAATAATAATTTAACACAAGCACATAGTAATTTACATAAAGGGTATCCTATTCTAAAAGAAGTTCACAGAACCAGATGCGAAGTGCCAAATGTGTGACATGTATTTCAAATTCAGCGGAAGATGATGCAGTCTCGGCCAGAGCTGCGTCATCTCTTGAGACCTCCATCCACGACAATGTTGGGTGCAGCTGAGACCTTGGTGTTTGTTTGTGGCTGGCAGGTGGACCATCCTGCGGGTGGAGCATCCTGAAGGTGGTCTCGAGTGTTTGGGACTGCTGCACGGCTCATCCCTGGATGTGGAACGCCTCATGGAGCTAAAAAACAACACATTTTTAATCACCTTACAAAAAAACATACTTGAGAAACATTACTGTTCTATCACTTTGTTGACCTGTCAAACAGATGACCCAGTGCAAAATAAATACTGCTGCACAGATTATTATTATTATTTTACAAATACCTTGATCCACAACATTATTTGCAACAAAAGAACGCAGGTGCTGTGCGATTTCTGTTCCCCCGTGAGAATCTGTTCCCCCTGTGTCGGGAGCGCGCACCCTTTCTCTCAAATAATGAAAAAACAACAAAAACCCAGACATTAACTATCAAAAAATAGCAGCTAGAAATAATTTTTCTCCAGTCATATTTTTAATTTGAATGAGATTTAGCCTACCACAAAGCCTACACTTATCTTTGCAGGAAGTTTTCTTGTCCTCTATCAGCTGCTTCCAGCCTTCTATATTAGTAATAAAAATTATAAATAGGCTATATATGATGTGTTGGTGGCTGATACTTTGTATTTGTCAGACTAGATTCTGTCGGAGATAAATAAATAAAAAACCTGTACAGTAGTCTACACCCCACACTCTGAAGAACCCAGAGAGGGCTATTTGATTGTGCTTTCTGGAAAACAATACATTTTTACATTTAGGCACTCCTGCAATCGTCACACTTTTTCTTGTTACAAACTGACTCTGGCCCCCCACCAGAGAAGGGAAAAGTGATGTGGCCCTCAGTAAAAAGTTTTTTGATTTGATTTGATGTTTATTCATTCATTTTAAAAGAACAATACAAGACAGTTTCATCAGATACAAGATTACAAGTAGGATAAAATGAAGGGAGCAGAAAGAAGATGAAATCTTATTATATCTGCCCCTATTTCACAGTTTGTTCAACCAATGATAACTTTCAAGCAACATCACAGAATGAATAGTTCTACCTATTTTCCTAACTGTAATACACAAACTACATCACAAAATGAATAATTCTACTTAATTTTCCTGACTGTAAAACATAAACTAGATCACAAAATGAATAATTCTACTTAATATTTCT
>JBBPBX010105091.1:0-11635 GCA_038048925.1 Garcialebias charrua
TAGCACAACCTGTAATTGAATGGATCACATTATTATCTGCTTTTGGTATTTTAGCTGCAAGGCTTGATCCAACATTCACAAAATATTGATTAAATCCATTTACAATTTCATTTTCATCATGAATTTCATCGTTGTCTTTTACAAAATATTTTGAAATACCAGTTTTTGCTTTATGATTCTTCAGGACACTATTCATTACTCGCCATGTTGCTTTCATATCACCATTACTTTTATCTAATAATTTACTATAATAGTCTTTCTTATGTTTCCTTATAATCCCTACTAATTTACTTTTATACTTTTTATATTTTTCTTCAGCGCTCTGACTTCGCAATTTCATACAAATAATTCTTTTTTTACAAGCATTTCTCAACCCTTTTGTCATCCATGGTTGATCAATCGTATTTCTCTTTGTGTAATTTGTTTGCACACAATTCTTTTCATACAGAGCTTCCAAGATATTCATAAACTCATCATATGCTCTGTTCATCATCAACATACACATCATTCCAGTCTTGTTTATCTAGATCCTCTTTCAATTTTTCCAAAACTTTTTTTGACGTGTTTATGATCTTTTTCTTCATTGTGACTGCTTTTGTGATGCTTTGATCATTTTTATAGATTGTGAAAACTGGTAAATGATCACTTAAGTCGGTCGTTAAGATACCACCTATCACGTCCCCATTTGTTATATTTGTGAAAATATTATCAATTATTGTGGCACTATGAGTTGTAATTCTTGTTGGCTTTGATATCAATGGATACATATTTAAACTGTACATTGAGTTTATAAATGTGCTTATGTTATTTGAATCTGTTTTATTTCCCATATCAATGTTAAAGTCTCCACACAAAAAAACATTTTTATTAAAACTCTTCTCCATTAGCTCCAAGATTTTATCCGTGAATATTTCTATATTTGCTCCTGGTGATCTATATACACAACTTATTATTATGTTTTTATCGTTTTTGTTTATTATTTCTATTGTTATCATTTCCATAATATTATCAACTATTATTGACATTTCACTATTTAATTTACATTTTATTTCATTATTGACAAATAGAGCGACTCCACCACCTCTTTTATTATTTCTGTTCATATGATATAATTCATACCCCTCGATGTGAATATTACTTGTGTTATCATCATTGAGCCATGTCTCTGACAGCGCTATTATCGTAAAAGTTCTATTTAACTGTTTTAAGTAATCTGTTATTTTGGATATGTTTGCATTTATACTTCTGCTATTAAAGTGAATAATAGAGAGAACTCCATTTGATATATTGATGTCATTAAACTGCTCTTCATTATAATATTCGCTATCTTTTATTACAGGAAAAAAATTTGCATCAATCACATTTTCAACATTATATATTTTAGGTTCTGAGTCTTCGTATGTTGTCATGTTCTAATGTATTTGTTCATTTCACAGTATATTTTATCCATTTTGAGTGTGAGTTGTTTCATTGATTGATCATTTATTATTGCAAACTACCAAAACCACTGAAGCCACTTTGTGAAGAGTAAAATAAACAAGAGTAAAGTTTTTACCATGCTGTTATGTTATATTTGCAACAAGCTTGAGCATAGAAGATGTGTGTGCAGTGTTCAGATCCAAAAAGAATTATTTCTTCTACTTTGTTGTCTCCCAGTGTGGTGCAAAGAGGGGACTTGGAAATACAATCTGTCAATCCTGTGAGCTGGGGGAGAGCAATGTGCTGATTTGAGCCACCATGAGAAACAGTGAGATGGAACAAATCCCGGCCCAGAACCTTCCTAGGTGGAGTTTGCATGTTCTGTCCGTGCATGCCTGGGTTTTCTCCAGGTACTCCAGTTTCCTCCCACAGACCAAAAACATGCATGTTAGGCTGATTGGTAACTCTAAATTGCTCCCTTCTTCAGGGGTTGCCACAGCTAACTAACTCGCACAAAGACTTGCATTTGTTTTTATGCCGGATGCCCTTCCTGATGCAACTACAGACCACTGAGCTTGAGCTACCACAGCCCTCTGTGTGGAGCAGAGAGCTACCGACAAGAGCGCCCGGGGGAGCAGATGGTGGAGGCCTTCCTCAAGTGCTCCAAGTGGTGCAAATGGAGGCAGGCGTGGGTGCTTGTACTGAAACCAAAACACAACTGAAAAATATCAATGTAAACCTAAATTTGATATTTAACCTTCATTTTTAGAGCAACTACTATTTCTGAATAGACATTTAAATTTAAAAGTGGCAACTGAATGCTTCACAAATCTTCACATGACCCAGAACAATAAAAATGAATAAATAAATAAAAACACTGTGCAGGGTTTTCCTGCAGGTTCAGAACCCAACATTTTGCTCCCACCCACTCTACATCAGCATTCTGATTGGTTAATTTTCCTGACTGTTATCAAACAAACATCTGCAGAGCCAGAGACTGAGTTCAGCCTTCACTCCTGACGTTCTAATCAACAAGAGCGCCTTCTGTTTCTGCCTGGAGACACAAATTTAAAAGAATCTGATTGGATAACTGTATTTTCAAAATGTATTTGAAAAATTTGTGCTCAACTGCAAAGTATGTATCTTACAGAAAATAAACTACACTAATCAAAATAAATAAATTACATTGAAAATATTTATTTTAGATAAAACAAACATTAAATAAAAATTCTAAAAGTAACATTTTATATGCGCTGAAGTATTCTGCCCTCTCTGAGGGCATTGAAGACCTGGAAGGTTCCCTGCCAGTGTTTAATGGTTATTATAAAAAAAAAAAATCCTGCGGTACATACATATAAAACAAGATCTGCCCTAAGTCTTCATACATAACAAGCTCATTAAAGGTTCACTATGTAATTTCTGGAGAACGCTAGGACTTGGAAAAATTTTCATCAGGGAAAAGCATTCTGCTCCCTCCCCCTCAGAGCCATATACTGTATGACTCTGAGGGGGAGCCACAGTCCGTTCTCTGTTGAACTTGAGTTCTGCAGCTCCGCCCCCTGCTGAATGTCCGCTCGGAGCGCTTCAATATTCTGTGATTATATGTTAATAAAACGTTCTAAAAAATATAATAAAACTATGGAGCACTTGTCCAACAACACAAAAACCAGCAGAAATCAGCAGAGGTTCACGCAGCTACGTTGGACGTGATTTAATTCGCTCGTGACTTCCTCATTTCTGTCAGTGCAGGTCTGGTATGTCTGGAATGCTCCGCCCCCCACTACATGTCCTGTCTCTGCGCTGCGAAGTTCTGTGATTATATGATAATAAAACGTTCTAAAAAATATAATAAAACCATGAATCACTCGTCCAACAACACAAAAACACCCTGAAATCAGCAGAGGTTCACGCAGCCACGTTGGACATGATTTAATTCGCTCGTGAGTCGTGACAAATCCATTTCCTCATTCCTGTGAGTGAAGGATGAAGCGATCACTTGACTTTTGGCAAAAAAACAAAATAAAAGTCCAGCTCTGGGATGAAGAAGGGATATTTAATACATTTGTGTCACATACAAATCAGTCCTGCATCGCTTTGCAATCCTTTGAATGAGAACGTGCGCGGCGCTGAGGCTGGGACAGGCGGGGGCGTGGGTTGGGGCGTGACAAACAACTCTGTTTTTATTGGCTGGTCATTGTCCGGGTCACTCTGTGTTTTTAGTGTTTTTATAAATGCTGATAGAGAAGCAAGGGGACTATAGTTTTTTTCAGAGATTACTTTGTCTAACATCAGTCTGTCAGTAGATAGTGACAGAGTGAAGAAATATGTTAAAAATATATTGTTAGAAAAGTTACAGACTGCACTGCAAAGTTACATAGTGCAGCTTTAAACAAAGCACCATTAAAAAATAAACTGTGGCAATCTTGGTAGTTACTTTGCATCATTTCTGTCTGTTTTATTTATCAAAAATAAATAACTATCAGAATAGTTGATGGTTTCCTGAAAACATATTATTTCCCAAATAAACAGACTGACTAATGGGCTTTTTCAGAGGAATGAGGCTGATTTATTCTTAATAATTAAACACTTATGAATATAAACATCTGCAAATCATGTAACAGTCTACATGAGTTAAAGTTCTGGGATTGACTAAAGAGCTTGTTAATACTGATGCCACCATGGTTAATCTTTTGTGTGTGTGTGTGCATGTGTGGGGATGTTATAAATTACAGTATACATATTACTGTAATATATAATTTGTCTGAAATTGTCTAAAATTTTAAATTTAATTTCACTTCATAGAAGGCTATTCTATACTTTAACATCGAATAGTATGATTGATTTATGATGGTAATATAAAGTACAAAATATCCAAGGGAGTGAATACTTTTCAAACACATTGATCAAAAGACTCACAAACTCCTGTCCGTTGTCATTAGCAAAGAACTCCTGCAGTTTCATGCTCCAGTCATGCCGTCGTTTGAGAACCCCGTACTGCAGGAGGGGCTGGCACATGTAGCATCGCCATGGGTCCTGGTACCGAGCGCTGTTAGAAGCTCCGGGGTCAATCAGGATGTCCAGACAGTCCACACAGAAACATCTGGGAGAACAGGCATAAACAGCTGGAGAATCATACTGACAAAGGAGAATCACCACTGGATCTTCCAGATCCACTTGCAGCTAAGTCAAAGATTTCTCCAAAGAAATCTGTTGGGAGAAAAATGTTCTCGCTTTATCTCACTTACTCAAAACGAGCCGCACTCGACGACCAGAGAAGCTTTTTAAACAGTTTTTACTTGCAAGGTCAGATTTTCAGGACAGGTAACACAGATATACAGGAAGTACATGAATGAAGCCCAGTCATGAAAATCTGCCACGGGCTGTGTATGAAACTTGTTTTTATAGACTTATCAGTTCAGCAAAGATCACAGACTCTGAGGAGTCCTTGGAGTAACAGCTGCACGTAGCAGCCTCACCCAGCTCCTCATTCAGCGCTCTCCGCTAACCCAAACATATGGTTCATGGGCAGAGTTAACATTCTCAGCCATAGTAGTTAAAAACATCCATAAACTTTGACCAAACACTCCCTAACAAAGCCTGAACACCTGGACACGGTGTTCAGGTGTCCTGGTGAGATCTGACCTTTGATGTGTTTAACAAAGTCAAAGGTCAGATCTCGCCCTGAATATGTGTGTGTTTGGACATGTCTTTTCGAGTTCTATCCATCCATCCATTATCTTTAACCAGCTTCTTCCTTTTCCTGTCGCAGGGGTCACTGGTGCCCATGTCCAGCAGTCACTGTGCAAGAGGCGGGGGACACACTGGACACGTCTCCAGTCCATCACAGAACCACATAAGAGACAAAGGAGACAAACAACCATTCATTCTCTCACTCACACCTAGGGACAATTTAGAGTTACCAATCAACCAAACATGTGTTATTGTATGTGCAGTGTGTTGTACTGAACTATTATGTACCGGTAAATGCAACATTTTTGTTTTTGCTTCCATTTTTCATGAGCTGAACTCAAAGATCTACGACTTTTTTTTATGTAGACAAAAGGTGTGCAGGTGTTGTGTTTGTGTTCAGTGTTGCATTTCTACTTTTGTTCAGTGTATGTGTCCTGTTTAAAGCTTGTGTTTGTCTTTTAGTGCATTCTTGTTGTGAAGCTACTGGTTGACCATGCAGGTGTCTCCTCTGGGTATGAATAAAGTCCAGACTGTGTGTGTGTGTGTGTGTGTGTGCGTGCGTGCGTGCGTGCGTGCGTGTGTAACCTGCAGCAGTTGGCATTGCCACAGAGCAGAACCTCTCGACCTCCACAGCAGACAGTGCAGTAGGACTGGTAGCCATCATCGTCGTACATGTAGGACATTTCCAGGTACACATCCTGAACACAACACAGATGTGACAGCTTTCACCGCCAGCCCAGCTCTCAGACAGCTTTGGACTCATTTTACTATGATGCCAAAATAAGCCTGCAGAACATGTCTGATAGGAAATTTGATATTGATCCTGATTATTTTTATGGCAAATATGTCTTTCAGCTCATTCGGCTGTTCAGCTGTCAAAAAATGAACCCTCCTGATGTCCTTAGGTCAAAATGACCCAACAAGACAGTTTCAGGAGTTTATGGCTAAAACTTTGGGGTTTTCTAATATTGATACATTCAGACATGAACTTTATTTACAGTTTTTGTCTTTTTCAGATGCATTTCAAATCTTTCAAAAACATCGTGCTTTTCTGCACGTTTAAAAAAATATATATTTTAAATGTTCTATCGCCTTGTGTGGGTTTTTATTTCATCTGTTTGTTTCCATGTGTTTTTTTCTTCTTGACAGTATCATTAAACACAGTTTTACAACAACTTCTTCTACACCACACTCAGCCAGATGGCAAGAAGTAAATAAGGGCTGTATTTGATTGTGTGTTTGTGTATACAGTAGTCCCTGGATACTTTGCGGTTCGGGTTTCGCAGACTCACACTTTTGCGGGTTTTCAATGTAAGATTGTACACAACACACGATTGTCAACATTAATATTACTTGATTGGGACGAGATAAAAAGCTAACGGGAGCAGATGGGAGCAGGAATCAACCAATAAGACCACAAACAAAACAAAACAAAAACAAACAAAAAATAATACTTCTGACAGGTGCCGCCATTTTGTAGTTTTCTTTCAATAAGCCTACACTGTCCTAGCCTGGTTAAAACCAGACCCTTGTCCTTCACTTCGCTTTGTACTAGGGTCTGGGACGTGTCTCATAGACAAGGATATCTCCGGTAGATTTTTGACCGGACCAATCAGAGAGCAGAAGGCGGAGTTTTGAACGACGTCGACTGACGTCGTCAGTTAAAATGGCTGCCGCCACGAAGGAATTTTCATGAAAACAAGGTAAAAAACTATTATTTCTTTGCTGAGAAAAATATATTTCTTAGCTGACGTTATATCAGAAGTGTTCCTGAGCAATCAGAGAGCAGAAGGCGGAGTTTTGAACGACGTCGACTGACGTCGTCAGTCAAAATGGCTGCCGCCACGAAGGAATTTTCAAGAAAAAAAGGTAAAAAACTATTATTTCTTTGCTGAGAAAAAATATATTTCTTAGCTGACGTTATATCAGAAGGGTTCCTGAGCTTAACAGTTCCTAAATCAATTCACGAAATGGTCAAATCTGCTGGATTTAAATAGTTTCGGTTTGACATTTTCCAAACAGCCTCGGGTGCGCTACGAAAATAAATGATAAAAAAATCGAATTTTATCTCAAATGTTTCATCTAGGCCAACAGTCAGTAAATTAGAGCCATATAATTACACACTGGTAGCAAAAAAAATATCCACCGAGTGGTTTCTGAGCTATTTATCTGAATAGCCTGGCCTCGCCAGGCTAAACTAACAAAACTCTGCCTTCTGTTCTGATTGGTCCATTCAAAAATCTGCCGGAGAAATCTTTGGCTATGGGACAAGTCCCAGACCCTAGTACAAAGCGAAGTGAAGGACAAGGGTCTGGTTTTAACCAGGCTAACACTGTCCCAACTAACGTACCGGTAAGTAGGGGTGGGTGATATGGCTCAAAAATTATATTGTAATATTTCAGAGCATTATCACGATAACGATACATTTCGTGATATAACAAAAAAAAAGAAATCAGATTTATTTATTTGACAGAATTAACTTAACATGTTGCTTTGCAGTATTATATAAATTTTTAAAAAACAAGGGGTAATTTTACTGAAATTACTTTATTTAGTAAAGTATTCAGTCTCCACGTATAAAAATAAAAAATGAAAATGATCCTTGTGTTATTTAGATTGAAAAAGTCTGCACAAAATATAGATCAACAAAATCCACCACAAAAACTAAAGTGCAGGTGTAGATTCCCAAAACAACTAAATAAAATGAATCTTAAGATCTGTTGAGCATAAATGAAACCTACAACAAAATATATGTTGCCTTTAAATGAGCTATAACTTCCAGAACTTGTAACAAGGTGATCAGCTGACCCTGAAGCTTGTTGGTGTTTCAGCTTCATCTATTCATGCAGGAATGATTCATTTCTCTGACTGATCTCTGATCACCTGCCTCTTGGTCCGTGGACCGACTGTGGAACTCAAGAGACAGTTGAGCTGTGCGTGTTTGTACCGACAGTTTAGAGCGGGGGAGACGCAGCCCGCACTGGTAGCTCAGAGAGGTATGGGGGGAGGGGGAGAGAGACTTAACAGGTTGTACCTGCAGTTTAGAGCTGGATGGAGAGAAGCTGAGACGCACGTTGTTTATAGCATTTTAGCTAGCTAGTGTTGCACATAACTTATTAGCGTTACACCAGTACAGACAGGTGGAGGGGAGGTGCGCAGTTCGGTTTGGTCGTCGGAAGCGCTCAGTTGTTAAGGGGGTGGGGCGCCCTGACATATTACGTCATGAAATTAGCATATCATGATATCATTTTTTTGCCCGGGCAAGCTTTTTTAATCCGGTATTATCGTTAACGATATGATTATGGCCCAGCCCTACTTGACACCATGGTAATCACCATGGACTAAAGCTAGGTTTATACTAGTGTCTCACGTCTTTTACCCCCCGTTGAGTGAACCCAGCGATGATGCAATTGCGTGTGTGTCACTGACCGCATTGAGTGTTTATACTTGGCAAGACGTGGGGGATAAATTATAATAAATCCCTCCCTCTTCCCTCCCTCTTCCAACTTTTTTTATTTTTTTATTGAATTTATTCATTTCAAATTGTAAAAACACAAGAAAATTATTTACAAAACCACATTATAAAACAAAACAATACATGAAATGAAAGGAGGCAGAAGAAGAAAAAAATCTCATTATTTCTGCCCCTTCTTCAAACAAAATTAACAATCAATTCAAATAGCAATCACATATATAAAAAAATATAAGATATTAAATGATTTCTCACACAAAACCATAAATTCTGAGCTTTGAACAATAATAAAAGAATAACCAAATCATTAAAAAAAAACTTTAGCAATTTCAATTTGTAAAACAAAACATTTGATGGATGGCAGTAATGTTTTCTTGTAATAATTATTATGGCTCTCTTCTGTAAAATAAAAATAGGCTTTAGTTACAGTTTTGCACGCTGTACCCGTATACTGTAACCGTATTATAAATTAAAAAAACTCAACCATGTGAGATTCGAACTCACGTCCTTGGGAGTGGCAGCGCAACGTGTTTACCACTAGACCACCACGGCTTGTTGTTTAACAGCGGAGTTTGCTTTCTTTTAAAGGGTGCATGCAGGCGCGCGCATGCTTTTGTGTGCGTGCGCGTAAATATATATATATACTGTATATATATATATATTTATATATACAGTATATATATATGTATTGGTGTGTGTGTGTGTGTTGGGTGCAATGCGCAAAGTGTGCTGAGGCGCACGGTTTGCGCGCGCACGCACACACACACAGACAAGTTTCTCTTCAAAACTATCCATGTCTGTCAAAGCAAAAACAAAAAACGCCCACAAACTTTGAACCAATCACACGCTGCGAGCCGTATCGTCGGTGTCTCGGAGTTTTGACTGGGGGCCATGTACACGACGGGCTGTCACCGGGGGATCACAGCGGGAGTGCGGCCAAAAGTTGCGCAATGTTTGCTCACTCAACGAGGGGGTAAAAGACGTGCGACAGGGCCTCTTGCCGAGTATAACAAGGCCTTAAGTCTTGAAGAGCAAAGTTAAGAGGTGTCTGATGACACCCTCCTGGGTCAATGAAGAAAATGAATTATATTCCAGAGAATGCTTAGTCTTTGGAGAGGTTCCAACCAGTCAAAGTTTTGTGCCATCCTTACTTCCACTGAGGGAAAAACAACGATCCAACAGGCAGAGCAATAGAGAAACCAAACAATGGTCCTGTCAGCGAAGCAAACAGGTAGTTGAAACCTTAGCAAGCCAAGTAGGTGTCAGAATGAAGGTATCCAGGGGTAGGTGCCACCAGTTGGCACCTTGGAATGAGGATGGTGGAGTATTCCCAGTGAGTACTTACAAACCAGATTCAAAAAAAGTTGGGACACTAAACAAATTGTGAATAAAAACTGAATGCAATGATGTGGAGATGGCAAATGTCAAAAATTTATTTGTAAGAGAACATAGATGACAGATCAAAAGTTTAATCTGAGTAAATGTAACATTTTAAAGGAAAGATGTGTTGGCTCAGATATGACCGTTTTTAATTTTGGCCAAAAATGCTGCAGTACCACTTTTGGCCGCTAGGGGCGCAGGCAGTACCAGTATCGGCCGCTAGGGGCACAGGCAGTACCAATATTGGCCGCTAGGGGTGCAGGCAGTACCAGTATCGGCCGCTGAAGAGACCTCTAGTCTGTGTACGTGCAGACGTACCTGGAGGCGTTACCTGTTGTTTGTGTATTGAGAATAAAAACCCATCACCCAACCCAAATCTCTGAGAGTGAATGGGAGAAGACAAAGAACAATGACGAACGACAACAGAGAAAACCAGAGAAGAACAATGCCACTTAAGAGGAGATCCTACACAGCAGAGTTCAAGCTCCAGGTGATAAAAATATACCGCCGAGCACGGAAACCGGGTAGCTGACCTACACTTTTGGGTCAGTAAGAAACTCGTCTGGGACTGGCGGAAAGCAGAGGGAGCGCTCACCGTCATGAAGCGCTCCAAAAGGGCGAACCGGGGCCACACTCTGTGATGGACTGAGATCTGTTGTCCGGGGTGTCTCTGTGATGGACTGAGATCTGTTGTCCGGGGTGTCTCTGTGATGGACTGAGATCTGTTGTCCGGGGTGTCTCTGTGATGGACTGGAGATCTGTTGTCCGGGGTGTCTCTGTGATGGACTGGAGATCTGTTGTCCGGGGTGTCTCTGTGATGGACTGGAGATCTGTTGTCCGGGGTGTCTCTGTGATGGACTGGAGATCTGTTGTCCGGGGTGTCTCTGTGATGGACTGGAGATCTGTTGTCCGGGGTGTCTCTGTGATGGACTGGAGATCTGTTGTCCGGGGTGTCTCTGTGATGGACTGGAGATCTGTTGTCCGGGGTGTCTCTGTGATGGACTGGAGATCTGTTGTCCGGGGTGTCTCTGTGATGGACTGGAGATCTGTTGTCCGGGGTGTCTCTGTGATGGACTGGAGATCTGTTGTCCGGGGTGTCTCTGTGATGGACTGGAGATCTGTTGTCCGGGGTGTCTCTGTGATGGACTGGAGATCTGTTGTCCGGGGTGTCTCTGTGATGGACTGGAGATCTGTTGTCCGGGGTGTCTCTGTGATGGACTGGAGATCTGTTGTCCGGGGTGTCTCTGTGATGGACTGGAGATCTGTTGTCCGGGGTGTCTCTGTGATGGACTGGAGATCTGTTGTCCGGGGTGTCTCTGTGATGGACTGGAGATCTGTTGTCCGGGGTGTCTCTGTGATGGACTGGAGATCTGTTGTCCGGGGTGTCTCTGTGATGGACTGGAGATCTGTTGTCCGGGGTGTCTCTGTGATGGACTGGAGATCTGTTGTCCGGGGTGTCTCTGTGATGGACTGGAGATCTGTTGTCCGGGGTGTCTCTGTGATGGACTGGAGATCTGTTGTCCGGGGTGTCTCTGTGATGGACTGGAGATCTGTTGTCCGGGGTGTCTCTGTGATGGACTGGAGATCTGTTGTCCGGGGTGTCTCTGTGATGGACTGGAGATCTGTTGTCCGGGGTGTTGTGTGATGGACTGGAGATCTGTTGTCCGGGGTGTT
>JBBPBX010105092.1:0-11635 GCA_038048925.1 Garcialebias charrua
TAACAGCCCATATCAATGGGCCTGGTACCCCATACTCCCGGAGTACCCC
Source organism: Garcialebias charrua (assembly GCA_038048925.1). Classification (NCBI taxonomy): domain Eukaryota; kingdom Metazoa; phylum Chordata; class Actinopteri; order Cyprinodontiformes; family Rivulidae; genus Garcialebias; species Garcialebias charrua. Next base: position 50 of record JBBPBX010105092.1, read on the forward strand.
CCACAGAACCCCCCGAGGGACGCGGTCGAATGCCTTTTCCAAGTCCACAAAGCACATGTAAACTGGTTGGGCAAACTCCCACGCACCCTCCAGGACCCTGCTGAGGGTGTAGAGCTGGTCCAGTGTTCCACGACCAGCACGAAAACCACATTGCTCCTCCTGAATCCGAGGTTCGACTATCCGACGGACCCTCCTCTCCAGAACCCCTGAATAGACCTTACCAGGGAGGCTTAAGAGTGTGATCCCCCTATAGTTGGAACACACCCTACGGTCCCCCTTTTTAAATAGGGGAACCACCACCCCAGTCTGCCAATCCAAGGGAACTGCCCCCGATGTCCACGCGATATTGCAGAGTCGCGTAAGCCAACACAACCCTACAACATCCAGAGCCCTAAGGAACTCCGGGCGAATCTCATCCACCCCCGGAGCCTTGCCACCGCGGAGCTTTTTAACCACCTCGGCGACCTCAGCACCAGAGATCGGAGAACCCGACCCAAAGTCCCCAGGCTCTGCTTCCTCAGTGGAAGACGTGCCAGTAGGATTGAGGAGGTCTTCGAAGTATTCCGCCCACCGACTCACAACATCCCGAGTTGAGGTCAGTAGCACGCCACCTCCACCATAAATGGTGTTGGTCTCGTACCTCTTTCCCCCCCTGAGACGCCGGATGGTGGACCAGAATCGCCTCGAAGCCGTACGGAAGTCATTCTCCATGGCCTCTCCGAACTCCTCCCACGCCCGAGTTTTTGCCTCAGCAACCACCCGAGCCGCATGCCGCTTGGACTGCCGGTACCTATCAGCTGCTTCCGGGGTCCCACAAGCCAAAAAGGCCCAATAGGACTCCTTCTTCAGCCTGACAGCATCCCTCACTGCCGGTGTCCACCACCGGGTTCGAGGGTTGCCACCACGACAGGCACCAACAACCTTGCGGCCACAGCTCCGATAAGCTGCCTCGACAATAGAGGCGCGGAACACGGCCCACTCGGACTCCATGTCCCCCGCCTCCCTCGGAACGTGTTCAAAGCTCTCCCGGAGGTGGGAGTTAAAGCTCCGTCTTACGGGAGACTCTGCCAGACGTTCCCAGCAGACCCTCACAATACGTTTGGGTCTGCCAGGTCTGACCGGCATCCTCCCCCACCATCGGAGCCAACTCACCACCAGGTAGTGGTCAGTTGACAGCTCCGCCCCTCTCTTCACCCGAGTGTCCAAGACATGCGGCCGCAGATCAGATGAGACGACAACAAAGTCGATCATCGAACTGCGACCTAGGGTGTCCTGGTGCCAAGAGCACATATGGACACCCTTATGCTTAAACATGGTGTTCGTTATGGACAATCCATGACGAGCACAGAAGTCCAATAACAGAACACCACTCTGGTTCAGATCAGGGGGGCCGTTCCTCCCAACCACACCCCTCCAGGTCTCACTGTCATTGCCCACGTGAGCGTTGAAGTCCCCCAGTAGAACAAGGGAGTCCCCAGGAGGCGCACTCTCCAATACCCCCTCCAAGGACTCCAAAAAGGGTGGGTAGTCTGAGCTGCCGTTTGGTGCATAGGCACAAACAACAGTCAGAGCCCGTCCCCCCACACGTAGGCGAAGGGAGGCTACCCTCTCGTTCACCGGGGTGAACCCCAACGTACAGGCACCAAGATGGGGGGCAACCAGTATGCCCACTCCTGGTAAAATCAAACTTTCTAAAAATAAAAACTTCTCCCATCATGCCTTTTGGGGAAGGAAAAGGTATCCTTAAAAGGCAGTGGTCCTCTCATCACCTGCTCAGTCCTGTTTACATCTGAGAGGAAAGATGGCCACTCAGCTGTGTCCATTGGCAGAGCTGATGATCCTTGGTGTGGCTTGGACTTTGATGTGGAAGCTTCTGAGAAAGAGACAAAAGAAAGATGAAGATTAATAATAACATAAAAGGGCAGAAAATGTTTGCGATGTACATAACTGTTAATCTGAAAATGATCTGGAGCTCAAAGAGGAATTATAGAAGATGTTTTGCTGTTAACTTACCAGGTAGATCATCTGCAGTTGCAGACACAGATGAGACAGTGGGCACATGGGGTTGCTAGACTTAGCTCTGCAGAGGACGGAGATGGACCTAAGATGAAAACAAACAAAAAATTATGTTAGATGTCATATCACATTTACAATTATGTTGCTTACTTTTTTAAATAAAAAGTTCAACTATTCTTATACCAGTGTGTTTTTGCTTATAATAAAAAGGAATCTGCCAGTACACCAACTGAAATGTATTTTAAAAAATTGTAAATAATTTGGTTGTCTAAGTGTCTGATTTTAGAAATAATATTGGAATTATATCTCAAGATGGTTAAACAATTATATGAAAGAGGTTTTGCTTACCAGGTAGTTCAGCAGTAGTTGCAGACACAGATGAGACTGCGGTCATAGAGGATGCTAGACTTAGCTCTGTAGAGGATGGAGATGGACCTATGAAAATAACAAAAAATGTAGTTATGTTAGATGTCACAGCATACTTGTAATTATGTTGTTCACTTTTTTATGAAAAAGTATAAAAATACTTTCATACTTTGCTTTTTTGCTTGTACAGTAGTAATAAAACAAATCAGCCAGTAAAACTGAAATTTTCTTCAGACATGTTTAAACAGTATTTGTTCCTCCAAAGTCTTCTATTTTCTGCTTACGTTGTAAATAAAAAAAATTATGAGTTAGTTGTCTAGGAGTTATAAAAAGGATGTTATGCAGTTAACTTACCAGGTAGATCAGAAGTGATTGTAGTGGGCACAGAGGATGAGGTGCTACACTTAGCTCTGAAGATGACGAAGATGGACATAAGATGAAATACATACATATGCACACACATTCCTTGCATACTTTCATTACAGACTCTGGAGTGTAATTATGACTAAAAATTAATTGTATGCTGTATGGTGAGTCTTTCTCTTACCTGATGCTCTGCCCACAGCTGAGCCTGGTAATGTGGACTCTCGCTGACAAAATATTTTAACAGTGCTCCTGCAGAATTTCACATAACATAAGTTTGTGTAAAAAATTGTTTATTTTAGTCACATAAATTATCATGCTCAACAGTCCACAACATATTGCCAACTCAAGTATAGCTAGTAAGCTGTTAAATCAATATAGCCTGATGTAAAACATTTGACTAGCAAATGTTATGTATTGTGAAGTTTTAATTATTGCTATCAAGCATTAGCAAAAACGCTGTTTTGAGCCAACAAAAAAAAGATATAGTGCCAATCAACTCACATAAATATAAAACTCAGTTATTAACAAGTAGCGGTAGTGCTAGCCAGCTATTTATCCATTAGCTGCTGCACAAATATTTTTTGATAAAAGAGATGTACTTTGTACAAACATACCTTTATCTTGCCATTTTTTCTCTTCTTCATCATCATTTTTCCTCTTCCTTTTTTCAGCCCCTGAAGGATATATGCCCTTTTTTGCGACATTATCTAGCGTTAGTTACGTGTCAGGTGCTTAATTAGCTGCATGCGTACTTCACATTGTGGCAAGGAGCTCTGAGAAACCTGAGAAACGTGCTCTACTGGGGCCCCACTAAGGGGGGGTCCTCAAGACAACCGGTCATTTCTTTCTTTCCACAGAGCGATGTCTACATATTCAAATATACATATACACACAAATATATGATATATATGTTATATATATCATTATGAAAATAAAAATCTGAACTTTATGATGAAGTTGTGTGTAATAGAATCATATAATTAAAAAAAATAAAAAAACACAAAACTCAGCTCCTCTTTGGGGGCCCCCTTGTGACCCTGGGGCCCCAAGCGGCCACTTACTTCGCTTATGCCTTGGGCCGGCGCTGGACGAAGGAGACGTCTTCGGACAATGTCAGCATGGCTAACCAGCTCATCTTTCTCAGCCATGGCGCCCGAGAAAGGGAAGCGAAAAGCAAAAAAACGCTAAAAGAACAAGCAGGCCAGCGAGCCCCAGCTCCTGTGCCTGCCCCAGCAGCTGCGGCTACTCCCTCTCGGCGACGGACACCCACGAGGCCTGTCCTGTCTGCCTGGGGATGTTGCATGCTAAAACAGCGTTGGAATCCCCCGACTCCTGCCCGCACTGCAGCCAGATGACAGAAGCTGTGAGGAAGCGTCGCGTGGACATTGTGGCCAAGGCCATTGGTGGCGCCGCGCCAACACGGGACCCAGACCTCACAGAACCGCTAACTCCCACTCCGGAGCTCGAGAACATTGATCTGGAGGAGAGTGGACAGGTCGAATGGGGGGACAGTATGGACATGGCGGCACCCGTTGGTGACTTGACGGCTGAGTTCGACACACGAGGCCTGATGAATGCGGACGAACTCTTGCTCACAGCCTCGGGTGAGATTTCGGACGAAGAAGCCGACAATGAGGACGAAGAGGAAGATGAAGAATTCCCTCAGAACCTGACGGTAGCTCTGCCGGAGACAGACACATCCATCCCCGCTCTCTTCGAATTGTGTCGCAGGGTGGCGGACGCGCTACAGATTGCTTGGTCAGAACTCCCACCTCGTCAACAGGTTACGAGGTTGGTGGACGCCTACTTCTACGCGAAGCAGCAGTCGGCCATGAGACAGGATGTCGATTTTCCCTGATATTCTCACTGAGCTCACTCGCACCTGGGCCGAACCCAGAGCTCCCATGCTTCTGCCGCTCTCTCAGTTCCTCAATGTCACCGGAATGGAGGCAGCAGGAATCGCCAACGTGCCGCAGATGGAGGACATGCTGTCGGCTCATCTGGCCCCCAGGACGTCAGGCGCAAAACCAACTCTACCCAGCAAGGCCTGCCGCGCCTCGGTTGCATAGCTCGACAAATGTTACAGAGCTCAGGGCCTCACGACCCGTGCATTAAACGCCTCAGCATTGATGCAGGCGTACCTGGCAGAGAAGCTCCAGGAGCTCCAGGTGACCACAAGCAAAAAAGCGACAACTGACATCCTGGAGGAAACCCACAGGGCGACTGACTTTGTGCTCCGTATGCTGGGGACAACGGCCATAGCTCAGGGGAGATGCATGGCTGAAGTGGTCATCGCTCAGTGCCACCTGTGGCTCACCCTGACGGACCTGCCAGAAGGTTAACGTTACCCCTTCCTTCACCACCCGATTGAGCCGCGACGGGACTTTTCGGGGAAGCCCTGGAACGTATCCAGTGTAGGTTGGAGCAACAAAGGAAGCAAGCTGAGGCGTTGTGAGAGGGGATGCCGAGAAAAGCCCCCCCCCAGAGAGACCAGCGGGAGCAGACCTACGCAGCCTCGACCCAGCTCAGCCACACGCCGTCCTCCCCAGCAAAAAGAGACCAGCTTACGACGGGGAGCAATGGCAGAGACCCTCAGCAGGTCCATCTCAGGCCGGTCAATCCTGGAGCAGGAACAGGTTCGTTCCTCGCCAAGTGGTTCCGCCTAGGACTTCCTCAGCGAACCGGGATGGGAGACAGAAGCAAGCCTGACGAACCGGGCCCGCTCCATAATTTTGCAGGTTCGTCTGCCCACGGGGTACGGGAACCAGGACACTTAAATCCAGACTTTATTTGTAAAAAAAAACAAACAAAAAAACACGGTAACATTGATGTGTGCTCAAAACAAAATGTTTTTGACATGTGTGCATTAAAAACAAGTTTCTGTACGTCTAAACACAAAAATAAAGTACCAGAAGCACAAACTGCCCTGATTCTTGACTAAAAAACAAAACAAAACAAAAAACAGGGTCAACAACAACCAATCTCTTTTCATGAAAACAGTCACGGTAAAGAGAGAGGGCAAACACCCCTTCCTTCCGCATGCAGCACAGGGTGTCAGATCAGATAATGAACTGCAACGGGACGTCTGTGGTCTGTCTGGAGCAAACAGACTTCACGGTGTCCACGTGTGGGTAGGTCAGTTCGCTCAGGACCGAGCGGTTGGGGGGATGGTCAGACGATACCCCGCCCGTACTCACGAGGTGCAGGCAGCCCACAATAAACATGCCCCTGAGGCTCGTAGCGCATGCACAGGCCTGGGGGGCGTGTCAACCAAACACGTGGGTCATGTCAACAGTATGTCACGGGCTTCGCCTGCAGTTCCGCAGACGGCCGCCTCCATTCACAGGGGTGCTAAAATCAGATATAAACCCAGGACGTGCACACGTCTTGAGGGAGGAAATAACAGCAATGCTTCAGAAAGGTGTGATCCGTGTTTTCCCAAAACGAGAAATAAAAACCGGCCACTACAGCAAATACTTCCTTGTGTCCAAAAGAGACTGAACATTAAGACCCATTCTGGATCTCAGGGCTTTGAACAAAAGAACAACAACTTACAGGTTCAAAATGCTCACGCTGAGACAAGTTCTACAGTCTGTGAGACAGGGAGACCACGAGTGCACTGTGGATCTCAAAGATGCATATTTCTATGTAGGGATTTGGAAGAAACACAGAAAATATATACGCTTTGCATTCAAAGGGAAAGCCTACGAATACAAAGCTTTACCTTTCGGATTAAAAACCGTTCCACGTTCTTTTACAAAGTGCCTGGACGCAGCGTTTACCCCACTCATGGGTCAGGGGTCCAAATTCTGAATTATTTAGACAACCATCTGATTCTCGCAGGCAGCAAAACGCAAGCCCAGCTGTACACACACATGGTGGTGACATACCTGGAAGCTCTGGGATTTGTTTTAAATCTGCAGAAAAGCGACCTGACTCCATCACAGATTACCGTATTTCTGGGCGTACAGATCAACACCTCAACACCATCTCGTACAGAGCATGGCTCTCAGAGGAGAGGGTGGCTTCAATACGCCTTTGTCTGACACACTTTCAACTTGGTCAGAGAGTGTCTGTCAAGCTCCGCCAATGCTTTATGGGCTTGCTGGCAGCTACAATCTCCTACGTGCCATAAGCATTGCTGAAAATGCGGGTTCTGCAAATATGGCTAAACAAACAAACACCTCCTGCCTCTGCCAGGCAGACAGGAAGGATTCTGATTAGCTAGGAATGTCTGACGGCTCTGGAGCCCTGGAGGGACCCCTCAGTGTTCATTAAAGGCATCCCACTGGGACGAGTCCTGTCACGTGTAGTTGTCACGACAGACGCCTCTTTAGGGGGATGGGGAGCTGTTTGCAGGAACCAGAACACCCAAGGGCTCTGGGGAAAACAGGATGCATGGCTCCACATCAACCTACTGGAGTTAGTCTATAAAGTTCTTTTACAAAAAGGGACTGATTGCAAAACAGCATGTCCTCATAAAATCAGACAGCAGGACAGTGATGTCCTACATCAACAGGGAGGGGGGATGAGGTCCTAGGCCCTCCTCAGTCTGACATACAGGTTGCTCACGTGGTGTGCCCCCAGAATTTTGTCACTGAAGGCGACCCACATTCCGGGAGAACTAAACTACGGGGCAGACGCCCTCTCCAGAGGACTGCTGCTGTCCTCAGAATGGAGGCTGACCCCACGGATAGTGGACCAGGTTTGGTCACGATTCGGTCAGGCATCCGTCGATCTGTTCACGTGCAAAACCAGCTCGCACTGCGCCCTGTTCTTTTCACTGAAAGAGACAGACGCAACGATGGGGATGGATGCGTTGGCCCACGACTGGCCAGCAGGGGTGCTGTATTACGCATTTCCACCTGTCCCTTTAATTCAGGTGATGTTGGAACGTGTATGGAAGGGAGCCCTCTCCCTAATATTAATAGCTCCCAGGTGGCCTCAGAAACCGTGGTTTCCAGAAATAATTTCATTGTTGTCAGGGATACCGTGGCAGCTGCCCCCTCCACAGGGACCTGTTGACTCAAGCACACGGGCAGCTTCTCCATCCACGTCCAGAACCGTGGCAGCTCACAGCTTGGCCACTGAAAGGAACAAGCTGAGGGCCTCGGGCCTCCTCAGTAATGTTATTAACACAATACAGTGGGCGAAAGCTGGGTCAACACAGACTCTCTACGCTCGTAAATGGTGTATTTTTGAGGCCTGGTGTCTGGAGCGGAATATTGTTTCATATTCCTGTAACCTAGTCCAGCTTCTCACATTTTTACAGGACCTGCTGGAAAAAGGTTGCTCCTTTTCTACCATTAAGGTGTTTTTGTCAGCCATCTCGGCGTGCCACGAAGGCTGGGGGGAAAAACACCCGGTGCCCACCCTCTCACGATACGTTTCATGAAGGGTGTACTGAGGAAAAGGCCCCCCAGCAGGACTTTGGCCCCAGTGTGGGACCTTCAGTTAGTCCTGGATGCCTTGTGCGGGTCTCTGTTTGAGCCTCTCAGCAACACTGAAATAGACTTGTTGTCTTATAAAACTGCACTGCTTCTGGCTCTCTGCTCAGCTAAACATGTGAGTGACCTCCACACTCTGTCTGTATATCCAATGTGTACAAGGTTTGCCCCTGATGGGTCAAAGATCACTATGCATCCTAACCCAGCATATGTACCAAAGGTGCCAATTCTTAACCCAAGGAGTTTGGACTTTGAGCTCTCTGAGTTCCCTCCACACACTGCACTGAGGAGCAGAGGAGGTTTAGATCACTCTGCCCTGTCAGGGCCTTGAGTGTTTACATCCACAGAACTGTCAGTTGGAGGAAAACAAACCAGCTGTTTGTATGTTTTGCCAATCCTGCTGCTGGCAGAGCCCTTTCAAAGCAGCGCCTCTTACACTGAGTGACTGAGGCCATTAAAAGGGCGTACAACAGCAAAGGTCAACAGGTGCCCTTTGGGGTACATGCCCATTCCACTCGGGGCATAGCTGCCTCATGGTCTCTTTTTAAGGGCGTGCCAATGGCAGACATTTTGTGCTACAGCTAACTGGAGCTCCACAAACACGTTTGCAAAGCATTATTCTTTGGATGTTACTGCCTGTGACGTCACTCAGGTTGTACTCTCTAGCACACTGTAGAGATCAGCTAAAAAATGCCTAAAGTATGAAGGCAGAAGTTCTCACAAGCATGCATTTTTACTGAGCATCTCAAGGGCGTGAATGGATTGCGTTCCCATAGTCAATATGTTGCACTGAGTGGACTGACTGAAAAGGGAACTGAAAGTTATGCACCATAACTCATTTTCCCTAAAGGAAGGGAACGAGGTGCAACATATGTTTGCCCTTTCAATGCCCAATGCTCGGTGAAGTGCTCTTGGAGACAGTACGATAGGCGCATGCATCTTTATACCAAGAGGGCGCGGCCTCTGTGGTGACACTGACGCCCACCTGCCGTAAAGGCGTGAATGCATTACTTCAGGTAAATCGCGTGGGGGCGCAATTCCCATAGTCAATATGTTGCACCTCGTTCCCTTCCTTCAGGGAACATAAGTTATGGTGCATAACTTTCAGTTTTATTCTGTCGATGCTCAGACACTGCATGAGCCACATTAGACCTTAAAACCTTACTGCAGGTTTTCACAACGTCCGGCTTAATGACGGCACGTATTCACTGCCAAATCTAAAAAGTTATGTTCTTCTTTTTGGACTTTCTCACAAATCCTGTCATAAACTTCAACTGATTCAGAATTCATCAGCTTGTTTCACTAGAAAACCCTCCTTCAGCCACATACCATACCGTTTTATTTATAGAGCACTTAAAACAGCGACAAGGCCAACCAAAGTGCTGTGCAAACAAACAAACAAACATCACCCAAACATTGTATTTAAACTCATATAATCCCACCCCTTCATATTTGTCTAACCTCCAAATTGCCACTTTGTCTTGTTCCCCAAGATCTGCCTCATCTCTTTACCTCACTCTCTTTCACCCGTCTCACCACAACAGGAAGCAAATCTTTTGGGAGAGATATTCTGTCCTGCTGTACTGAATAGTCTTTCATATAATCTTTCAATAAGGCCATGGGTGGTGCATATCTTCTGTCTGACTCTTCACAGTGGAATCTGTTCTGGGTGTGTTAGTGGTGCTGTGGGTACTCCCAGCTCAATGACGTATAATAATAATAATAATAATAATAATAATAATAATAATAATAATGAATTTAATTTATAACGCACTTTTCATTAACAAAAATCTCAAAGTGCTAGAAATGTGTAAGAGTGGCACCTGCTGCAGCCCCAAGATGGCCGCCAATCATCCACAGCTGACGGTCATCCACCTGACGAGTTCCACCTCTACTTAAGGCTGCAGTCGGGTTCTACTCTTCGCTGAAGCATTTTATGCCACACATGGTATTTATGCTTCTAGCCAGTTTGTGAGTACATTTGAGAGAAACTTACCCTGTGCTTGTTGTGTTCTCAGCCCTCGGATTCTCCTGGTTCCAGCTCTCTGCTCGTCGTGCTTTGCCCTCCAGCCACTTGCCTGTCTCACTCGCCCTCTGGGACTCCATCTCAAGGACTTTAGGACACTCTGGAATCATCCTCCTCTTTTCATCCAGTAAGGAAACAATAAACAAACAAAAGCAATTACCCTGGAAGAACTTTCTGATCAAACCCATCTGACTGTCCTCTTTTCATCTTCCAGGAAATCCAGAGGACCCTTGTACATTTGTAAATAGATATTCCCCACTGTAAATAAATAAACACTGTTACTTTTGCACCTTTTTGTCTTGTGTCGTTCTGGGTCTCGTTACCAACTGGGTTACCTTTTGAGATCATAACAGTTAATGCTTCAGCCAAAACAAAACCCAGAACGAGACCATGAACGCACAAGCTTCCTCCTCGCAGGCCACAAGCCAGACTTCAGTAGAGGGGATGCTAAAACAAGTATTGAGTCAACAACATAAGACCCAAACTGACATGCTAGTACTCGGAGGTATGGTTAACACAATACAGAAGAAACTTGCTATTTTTCCTCCCACAGCTCCTGCTGCACCAGTTCAAGCAATAACTCTCCTTCTCCTCAACAGTTACTGGTTAAACCATCTGAACTCTTCTCAGGAGACCCAGCGTTGTGTGAGGGTTTCCTCCTACAGTGCAAACTCGCCTTCAAAGGAGCTCCTCAACTTTATTCCACGGACATCGCTAAAATAACTTATCTGAACAGTCAGCTTTCAGGTAAAGCCTTCCAGTGGGCATCTTCTTACCTCCACAACCATGATTTGGACTTTGTGTCGTTCGACCAGTTTCTGAACAAGTTCCGCAGGATTTTCGACCGGCCGTTGCAACAACCCAATGCAGAGAAGCGTTTGTTGGGATTACATCAGGGCAGTCTCCGAACACGCTCTGGACTTCCGCATTCTCGCGGCTCAAACGGAGTGGAACGACAGGGCGCTTCAAGGTACATTTCTGAACTCTCTCTCGGATTTTGTTAAGGACCAGATTGCAGCAAGAGATGAACCTCCTAATTTCGACGCACTAATAAATTTGGCAATCTCCATTGACGAACGCTTCCGGGAACGTCGCAGAGAACGGGACTACAACTATCAGAGACCCAACACTTCCGGTTTCTCCACGTCATCAGGTGGGGAATATAGATTTGGTGCCAAGTCCCGAACCTCGCTACCGCCGTCTACTAGAACTCAGTTAGCATTACCTGAACCTGAACCAATGCAGATTGGTAGAACTAAATTGACAGAAAATGAAAGAATGAGACGTATGAATTCCAACTTATGCATGTATTGTGGAAAGGAGGGACATTATGTTGCTTCATGCCCACTTCTGGGAAACGTAAAC
>JBBPBX010105093.1:0-10000 GCA_038048925.1 Garcialebias charrua
CCCTGATGCATGCTCAATAATCCAGGTAGAAAAATCTAAAAAAGCTAAGTCTGGTCCTCTGGACATTCAAAAAACAAAAAAACAAAACAAAGCAAAAAATTGTAGAAACGTTTCGTCTTTCGTCCGAAAGACTTCCTCAGTCTGAGGTGCTGGGTTCAGCTCAGTCTTATAAATAGCACCCTCTCACAGTGTTACACAACCAGTTGGCTGATGACAGCCTGAAACCAGCTGCTCACATGATCAAGGAGGACCATCAGCCTAACAATGGATCGTTAGCACCCTGATGGTTGTTTGCTATTCACAGAGGGCTGAGTGATACCAGCAATCACAGCATTGTAGGAGGGGGACAGTTGAACCCGGAGGCCTCCACCCCTGTTTAATGATGGGCGGTTTCTTTTCACAAAGATGGCCTCCTTTACTCCTCTCTCAAACCATCGTTCCTCTCTATCAAGGATGTGAACATCTTCATCCCTGAAAGAGTGACCGCTGGCCTGGAGATGAGTGTAGACTGCAGAGTCCTGACCTGATGATGTTGATCTTCTGTGCTGGGCCATCCTTTTGGCCAGTGGCTGTTTAGTTTCCCCGATATAAGACTGATCACAGCCCTCCTGACACTGAACAGCATACACAATGTTACTCTGTTTTTGCCGGGGGACTGGATCTTTGGGATGAACCAGTTTTTGCCGTAATGTATTTTGAGGTTTAAAAGCCACTGGCGTTGTTTTTAAACCTCAAAATACATTACGGCAAAAACTGGTTCATCCCAAAGATCCAGTCCCCCGGCAAAAACAGAGTAACATTGTGTATGCTGTTCAGTGTCAGGAGGGCTGTGATCAGTCTTATATCGGGGAAACTAAACAGCCACTGGCCAAAAGGATGGCCCAGCACAGAAGATCAACATCATCAGGTCAGGACTCTGCAGTCTACACTCATCTCCAGGCCAGCGGTCACTCTTTCAGGGATGAAGATGTTCACATCCTTGATAGAGAGGAACGATGGTTTGAGAGAGGAGTAAAGGAGGCCATCTTTGTGAAAAGAAACCGCCCATCATTAAACAGGGGTGGAGGCCTCCGAGTTCAACTGTCCCCCTCCTACAATGCTGTGATTGCTGGTATCACTCAGCCCTCTGTGAATAGCAAACAACCATCAGGGTGCTAACGATCCATTGTTAGGCTGATGGTCCTCCTTGATCATGTGAGCAGCTGGTTTCAGGCTGTCATCAGCCAACTGGTTGTGTAACACTGTGAGAGGGTGCTATTTATAAGACTGAGCTGAACCCAGCACCTCAGACTGAGGAAGTCTTTCGGACGAAAGACGAAACGTTTCTACAATTTTTTGCTTTGTTTTGTTTTTTTGTTTTTTGAATGTCCAAAGGACCAGACTTAGCTTTTTTAGACTCAATACAATAGATTAAATGTGGAACAATGATTGTGTTATACAACATATACAGAGCTTTATCAATTAAAAAATCCCTGACTTTATATACAGGTACATGAACACACAGCATGACAATCACAAACACCTGGACAACAAAATGGAGGAGATAAGCAAGACAATTAACAGAGAGACCAGGGAGTGTAGGGATGGGGACCCACCACCTGAGAGCAACATGCTTACAACTGTTATCTTGAAGTTCTAGGGTGTAGAGAGCCACAGAAACGGTTATGGTAGGCCGGATTTGGCCCACGGGCCTTGAGTTTGACACATGCGATCTAGTGGTACTAAAAGTAACAAAAGAAGAAAAAAAAAAAACAGCCAAATATGTCAGCAGTTTAGCTAACAGACTTTGGAATGGGTACATTTTGTCCTTGTGAAACCTGTTGAAGAGAACCAAACTAAATACTCTGAAACTCAAACAACTTACTGTATAACAGTTCATGCACCGCTAGTTGGCAGTGTAGTGCAAATATTGCATAACTTGCTGCTACCAATTGTTGAATTTAATTAGCGGATTAGAATTAGCTTCCCCTAATTTTCATAAGACATTAGTGCTTTTGAAATTGCGGACCTAAATAAATTAATTAGTGCTTTAGAAATAGCTGAACTAATTTTTGGATTAGCGTTGCCCACCACTGATTGTTTGTACTGTTTTGATTGTAGGTCCCTGTTACTCTCATGTGAATAAAGCAGTGGGATACTGTCTGTACAGAAAATATTCCATAACACAAGTTCATCTTTTGGTTATTACTACATTTGTTCTATTGAAATGTTTATATTTTCAGGAAGGCCTACACACAAGTCAAACACAGACTGGTCACCCACGCTGAAGTTGACAGACACACTTACTCTGATCTTACTCTAATCTTTGTGAATGAGTAAAAATTTTAGGAGCAACTGTATTTATTTTTTCTACTTTGAGTAGCAAACTTGGTCTTATTTTAGACTTTGTGATGCAAACATGACAGTTTATTCTTTTTTTTTTTAAGGAACAGACGAGTGAAAGGCCAAGTTCCATCGTCTTGGATTCCGGAGGGGTTGGCTGCTTGCTCCAGTCGTCCAGTGGTCGTCCAGTGGTCGTCCAGTGGTCCCACATGATTAGGAATCTGTTCCAGTTTGTTTAAAATCAGAAACTGCCCATCATTTCTTGTTGAAGAGTGTATTTGACCTGGTATTTATTCTGGTATTTATTCTGCAGCCAATCATTTTCATTAAAAGACATCAAATCACCCACAGTTCTCATATTGTATTCAGTTTCAAATGTTTTTAGTTTATAATTATAGCTTTTATTCTGAACTTTATCAATCTCCTCCCGGAGGAGGAACCATACAGCAACATGCATGTTTTTAAGTTTTGTACTTGTCAATAAAAAACTAAACTGGTAAGTTGCCAAAAAAACAATCACATCTAGTTTTTTTATTTGCAGTAGAACTTCTCATTAGACATTAAACAACGTATCTTATTGAAATAAAGAAGGTGAAACACAGCAACACCAAATGTACTTCAAACGCAGATTTATTTATAGAAATTATATTTTCACTCATTTGTTGCTGTGGTACATAACTGCACACAAACTTCTGGACCAACTGGAGTGTCATCCATCCATCCCTGTCATCCATCCCTGGACCAACTGGAGTGTCATCCATCCCTGGACCAACTGGAGCGTCATCCATCCCTGGAACTCACCTTATGCAGAAATATAACAGAAAGGAGGAATGTAAAAGTACAGTATACAAACATTAGGGTTCATTTATGAACACACACAAACACACACACACACCTAGATTATATATATATATATATATAACTAAACACACACACATAGATTATATATATAAATAAACGCGCACACACACACCTAGATTATATATATACAGTATATATATAAATAAACACACACAAACACACCTAGATTATATATAAAAGAAACCCACGCACACACACACATAGATTATATATATAAATAAACGCGCACACACACACCTAGATTATATATATATATACACTGTTAAAAGTCATACTCTCCATTAGTTATCATAACGTTTTTCTATAAGTTACTTCCAATTAACATAATGAGTTATGTAATTTCAACTTAATTTCATGCGTTATTGGCATTTCAACTCAAGGTTGTGAGTCACGTCTGTGAAACATAAATTTAAATGTGCGAACTTAATTTGAAAATCTGAGTTTTAAAATAGTAACCGGATCTTATAAAAACTGATCACCACTAGCAATATTAATGCGAGATAAAAAATAGTGCCGGAAATTCGCTCTTTATCTGAATTGGGACTAAATATGATGTAATATTTAGTCAGACTTTATAAAGTTCTCCATCCCAGTTAGAATTGCATATTAAATGAAGAAGAGGACCACCTGACCAGATTAAGGAGTCGAAAGCAAAGTCGCGGATGAATACCATTTTTTCCAAGACCTGGATCCGGCGCAAGGTCGTTCAAATTCGGCGCGCGGGGAATATGTTGGAATAATAGAAACAAGGTAAGCTGCATTTGTTGTTAAAATATGTTGTTAAGAGATAAAAGTTTGTGTCTCTGTTACATGTTTAAACACAGGACATAAAACAACTGTCGAGGGCAGGAGTTAATTAAAGCAGATGAACGCAGTATGCTTTCGGTTGCTTAACTTTTCTTAAGAGAAAATACAAGCAGCTACCATGATTTTTGTATTGTACACCCTCAGAAGCACATATGTGGCGCTTGGTCAAAGTTTTGCTTCGACGTGCCGACTGCAGATGAGTTTGCAGCTTCGGGAAAAGGCTGTGCGTCAGGGATTAGTCATGTCCCTAGTCAGGAATTAGTCGTGTCCCCCTGCGTACCGTTTTTTTTCCCCACTTGTGTCCCTTGTCAGGAATTAGTCGTGTCCGCCTGCGTACCGTTTCGTTTTTGTTTTTCACTTATTAAATGTCGTGTACCTTGTCAGGAATTAGTCGTGTCCCCCTGCGTACCGTTTCGGTTATTTTTTTCACTTATTAAACGTTATTAACGGGAAAATATGCGCCACGGAAATAAAATTCCTAGGCGAGTTTCAGCACGGCGCTATTATCTTGTAGCACGTGTAGCATTAGCAGCCCTAGCTTCTCGCTGTGGTCTCGTGTTTGTTAACGTTATGGCTTCCTTGTTAAAAGACGAAGGCAAATTCAAAGTTGTGTGTGTGGACGTTTTTTCACGGAGATTAGGTCTGCCGCAGACAACACGTAACTTGTTAACGTCTAACGTGTTAACGGACTTTAAACGACGTCATCCAAACGTGAACATTTTCTAGAAGCAAGAAAAGCAGCTTGCAAACACCGCTAAAACTAGCAGCATTTAAACAACCTTTAACAGGTAAATCAGATCGGTCCAGATCAATAACACAAACTGTATGATCTAAAAAAGCTCAGTCTGGTCCTCTGGACATTCAAAAAAATAAAACAAAGCAAAAAATATATAGAAACGTTTCGTCTGAGCTTTTTTAGATTTTTCTACCTGGATTATTGAGCATGCATCAGGGTACAAACTGTATGAGTTTTTAAAGCTCTGGATCTACAAAAACATGTCTGTATGTTGTTGATCTGCAGGCTTTAAAGTACCTGAGCCTCGCTACGACATCCATCATGTCAACACTTCAGCCAAAAAGTTCATCACGTTATGAAAAAGCTAAAACTGATATTGTCAACAAGTCCTGGACCAGATTAAAGCTCTGCCCTGATGATGATGACCGAGAGATTCAACCACCTCAACCGATCAAAAAGAGGTATTGTTCTTTTATTATTATTATCTAATTTATCTTTTTTGTTTGTGGATTTGTGTGTTTGTGGATTTAGAAAAAGCATATGACAGGGTGCAAAGAGAGGACGTGTGGTATTGCATGAGGAAATCTGGAGTGGCAGAAAAGTATGTTAGACTGGTACAGGACATGTATGAGGACAGCAGGACATGTATGAGGACAGCAGGACATGTATGAGGACAGCAGGACATGTATGAGGACAGCAGGACATGTATGAGGACAGCAGGACATGTATGAAGACAGCAGGACATGTATGAGGACAGCAGGACATGTATGAGGACAGCAGGACATGTATGAGGACAGCAGGACATGTATGAGGACAGCAGGACATGTATGAGGACAGCAGGACATGTATGAGGACAGCAGGACATGTACAGGACATGTATGAGGACAGCAGGACATGTATGAAGACAGCAGGACATGCATGAGGACAGCAGAACATGCATGAGGACAGCAGGACATGTATGAAGACAGTAGGACATGTGTGAGGACAGCAGGACATGTATGAGGACAGCAGGACATGTGTGAAGACAGCAGGACATGTATGAGGACAGCAGGACATGTATGAGGACAGCAGGACATGTATGAGGACAGTAGGACATGTATGAGGACAGCAGGACATGTATGAGGACAGCAGGACATGTATGAAGACAGCAGGACATGTATGAGGACAGCAGGACATGTATGAAGACAGCAGGACATGTATGAGGACAGCAGGACATGTATGAGGACAGCAGGACATGTATGAGGACAGCAGGACATGTATGAGGACAGCAGGACATGTATGAGGACAGCAGGACATGTATGAGGACAGCAGGACATGTATGAAGACAGCAGGACATGTATGAAGACAGCAGGACATGTATGAGGACAGCAGGACATGTATGAGGACAGCAGGACATGTATGAGGACAGCAGGACATGTATGAGGACAGCAGGACATGTATGAAGACAGCAGGACATGTATGAAGACAGCAGGACATGTATGAAGACAGCAGGACATGTATGAGGACAGCAGGACATGTATGAGGACAGCAGGACATGTATGAAGACAGCAGGACATGTATGAGGACAGCAGGACATGTATGAAGACAGCAGGACATGTATGAAGACAGCAGGACATGTATGAGGACAGCAGGACATGTGTGAGGACAGCAGGACAAGTGTCAGGACAGTAGGAGGACAGCAGGACATGTATGAGGACAGCAGGACATGTATGAAGACAGCAGGACATGCATGAGGACAGCAGAACATGCATGAGGACAGCAGGACATGTATGAAGACAGCAGGACATGTATGAGGACAGCAGGACATGTATGAGGACAGCAGGACATGTATGAAGACAGCAGGACATGTATGAGGACAGCAGGACATGTGTGAGGACAGCAGGACATGTGTGAGGACAGCAGGACATGTGTGAGGACAGCAGGACATGTATGAGGACAGCAGGACATGTATGAGGACAGCAGGACATGTGTGAAGACAGCAGGACATGTATGAGGACAGCAGGACATGTATGAGGACAGCAGGACAAGTATGAGGACAGCAGGACATGTGTGAGGACAGCAGGACATGTGTGAGGACAGCAGGACATGTGTGAGGACAGCAGGACATGTATGAGGACAGCAGGACATGTGTGAGGACAGCAGGACAAGTGTGAGGACAGCAGGACATGTGAGGACAGCAGGACATGTGTGAGGACAGCAGGACATGTATGAGGACAGCAGGACATGTGTGAGGACAGCAGGACATGTATGAGGACAGCAGGACATGTATGAGGACAGCAGGACATGTGTGAGGACAGCAGGACATGTGAGGACAGCAGGACATGTGTGAGGACAGCAGGACATGTATGAGGACAGCAGGACATGTGTGAGGACAGCAGGACATGTGTGAGGACAGCAGGACATGTGTGAGGACAGCAGGACATGTGTGAGGACAGCAGGACATGTGTGAGGACAGCAGGACATGTGTGAGGACAGCAGGACATGTGTGAGGACAGCAGGACATGTGTGAGGACAGCAGGACATGTGTGAGGACAGCAGGACATGTGTGAGGACAGCAGGACAGTGGTGAGATGTGCTGTAGGAGTAACAGATAGCTTCAAGGTGGAGGTGGGAGTGCATCAAGGATCGGCTCTGAGCCCCTTCTTGTTTGCTCTGGTGATGGACCGACTAACAGATGAGGTCAGGCAGGAATCCCCATGGACTATGATGTTTGCAGATGACATTGTGATCTGTGGTGAGAACAGGGAACAGGTGGAAGAGAACTTGGAGGTGGAGGTATACACTTGAAAGAAGAGGAATGAAAGTCAGCCGTAGTAAGACAGAGTCCATGTGTGTGAATGAGAGGGAGGCTACAAGGAGCAGAGGTCACAAAGGTGCAGGACTTCAAGTACTTGGGGTGCACTGTCCAGGAAAATGGGAAATGTGGTAAAGAGGTGAAAAATAGAGTCCAGGCAGGATGGAGTGGATGGAGAAAAGTTTCAGGAGTGATTTGTGACAAAAAGGTGCCAGCAAAGGTCAAAGGAAAAGTTTACAAGACAGTGGTGAGACCAGCTATGTTGTATGGTCTGGAGACAGTGTCACTGACAAAAAGACAGGAGAAAGAACTGGAAGTAGCAGAAATGAAGATGCGGAGGTTCTCCTTAGGAGTGACATGGCATAAGATTAGTAAAGAGATAATCAGAGGTACTGCACATGTTGAACATCTGGGAGATAAAGTTAGGGAGGCCAGACTGAGATGGTTTGGACATGTCCAGAGGAGGGACAGTGGGTATATTGGTAGAAGGATGTTAGAAATGCAGCTGCCAGGAAAAAGACAAAGAGGGAGGCCAAAGAGGAGATATATGGATGCAGTTAGAGAGGACATGAAGGTAGTTGGGGTGAGGACAGAGGACAGGTGGAGGAGGATGACTCGCTGTGGTGACCCCTGAAGAGGGAAAAGCCGAAAGAAGAATATCTAATTAATCTTTTTAATTTAAAATTTTAATCTTATTACCGTAACTTATTTTTTTTTACCTCTTTGTGTTTTATTTCCAGTCTGGGACAGAGATAGCAGCTGACTTCTTCCTCTTCAGGGAAATTTGCCAGATCACCTGCAGCGAAGAAGTCTGTGATGACTGAACTCTGAACTTTTCCAGGGACAGGTGGGAGCAGGTCCAAGAAGAGCTTGTTGTGAGTAATGACAAATACAGCCACACTGCTGCTACTGTTGTTATTGAGATGATTTTCTCCACCACTGGAGATAATCACTGCAACTAGATCTGTACTTTTGGCAGAAAATGTGGACAAGTTGGTCTTTTTGGACAAAAACTTAAAACTTGATTATCGGTAGTTCGATTGTAAACAGTCTGTTGCTGCTTATTGATCTGGTTCTGGCTGTTATTGTGTTTATTAAGATTTTTATTATTGTTAGTACAGTTTATTTATTGTAAAGAATGCCATTTATTTAGATTAAAGATTAAATTAAGATTATATTACACATTAAACTGTATTCTGAATTGGACAGTAATTTATCAAGCGTTTGTCTTTGCTCAGGCTGGGCGCGTGCCCAAGAGTATAGCAGATCAGGGAGCTCCACCTCAGCTGCCTTTCTGGACTCACCTGCCCCTTCTCACTCACCTGTACCAGCATCACCATTACTTGCCCCTCCATAAAGGTAAAGACATTTTTTTTCTTTTTTTTCTTCTATTTTTTAAATAACTCAGCTGACTCACCTGTCCATCTTCACTCACTAGCACCTTCTGCATCACCTGCTCCTCCATAAAGGTAAAGACATTTTCTTTTCTTTTTATTTCTTTCTTTTTTTAAATAACTCAGCTGCCTCTCCTGACTCACCTGTCCCTCTTCACTCACACAGTACCAGCATCACCAGCACCTTCTGCATCACCTGTCCCTCCATAAAGGTAAATACATTTTCTTTTCTTTTTTTTAATTTCTTTTTGTTTTATAACGCAGCTGCCTCTCCTGACTCACCTGTCCCTCTTCACTCACTAGCACCAGCATCACCAGCACCTTCTGGATCACCTGTCCCTCCATAAAGGTAATGACATTTTTTCTCTTTTTTTAAATTAATTTAATTTTATATAACTCAGCTGCCTCTCCTGACTCACCTGTCCCTCTTCACTCACCAGCATCACCAGCACCTTCTGGATCACCTGTCCCTCCATAAAGGTAATGACATTTTTTCTCTTTTTTTATTTAATTTTATTTTATATAACTCCGCTGCCTCTCCTGACTCACCTGTCCCTCTTCACTCACCAGCATCACCAGCACCTTCTGGATCACCTGTCCCTCCATAAAGGTAATGACATTTTTTCTCTTTTTTTAATTTATTTTATTTTATATAACTCAGCTGCCTCTCCTGACACACCTGTCCCTCTTCACTCACCAGCACCTTCTGCATCACCTGCCCCTCCACCTCAGCTGCCTTTCTGGACTCACCTGCCCCTCCTCACTCACCTGCACCAGCATCACCAGCACCGTCTGCATCATCTGCCCCTCCACCTCAGCTGCCTTTCTGGACTCACCTGCCCCTCCTCACTCACCTGCACCAGCATCACCAGCACCGTCTGCATCATCTGCCCCTCCACCTCAGCTGCCTTTCTGGACTCACCTGCCCCCCCTCACTCACCAGCATCACCAGCACCTTCTGCATCACCTGCCCCTCCACCTCAGCTGCCCCTCCTCACTCACCTGCACCAGCATCACCAGCACCTTCTGCATCACCTGCCCCTCCACCTCAGCTGCCTTTCTGGACTCACCTGCCCCCCTCACTCA
>JBBPBX010105094.1:0-11634 GCA_038048925.1 Garcialebias charrua
TGTTCAAAACTAATTACTGCTTTGTGTTTTACAGAAATACTCTTTGACAAGATGCCTGACTTTTGTGCAGCCTATGGATGCTCCAATAGACGTAACATCAAAACAAGAAACCTTGGGATCACATTTCACCTGTAAGACTCTGTGACAGTATTATTACTTTAATTAGAATAATCATAGTTATATTTTGGATCAGTGCACATTACACGTCACGCTACACACAAAAAATGTGAGATAATATTATTGACATAATATTATACATAATATATATTTACATAATAATGACATAATATATATTTACAGCACTTTGGTTGACCTTGTTGTTGTTTTAAGTGCTCTATAAATAAAATGGTATGGTATGGTATAAGGCTTGTAAAAGTATCTTTATATAAATTATGATTATGATTCAGTGTTTCTTTTTGATACCATTTTTAATAGCTGTTTTATTGTACCAAAAGTAAATGCAAGCACACCAAAAGTATGATATATGTGTATACTTGTCATTACTATAATTCAAAGGTAAAGAAAGGAAGTGTGGAAAATGATGACCAGCTTCTTCATGTTTTTAAGGTTTCCCAAAACCAGAGAGAGGAGGCGGCAGTGGGAAGTTGCCCTGAGAAGAGAGGGTTTTGTTGCCCTGGACAGGACACTGCTCTTCGATGGTCTTGTGGAAAACACACTTGTGTACATTTCAGGTAGAGGTTGACTTATACTATATTTGACCTATTACCTGTAGTGCTAACATTCAGCATATAATATTCAAAAACTGAAATGATGGTCAAATAATGAGATGATAGTCCTAAAAAGGAAATGTAACCTTAATTTTACTTACTATGTTTATTATTAATATTGTTCATTTGTCTAACTCTATTTCAAGGTTTTGTTGTGTGACGGGCATTGAGAAAGTTGTCCTGTGATGTCTGCCGTGCCAGCCTGGTGACAGACGCAACTGCCAGTGAAGACAAGAGCTACCACCTGCTGACTCTGAGAAACAAAGGGGAGCTGATGATGATGCCACTTTTGCCTCTATAACAACATGAACTACTACCTCATACTGTGTACATTAACTCATATGCTGCTTTGCCACTTTGCAAATGTCAATGCTAGAACCTTTAGTTTATTTTATAGTTATACTGTACTTTTATACTTTTTTACCTTTTATACTAGTATGCAAAAACTCAGGACAGTATTATGTTCATTAAATGTTTAGTGTTTTAGTTTTAGAGTTGGTGTAAATTTTCATACTCATTTACCACTATGCAAAAACTCAGGACAGTGTTACAGTTTTACTATTTTATGCTTATGTTTATTATTATATGTTTCAGTGTTTTAATGTTTAAATAGTTACTGTTGCACCGAGGGACTGAGAGTCTTGTCACACTATCAGATGTTTATTTCTGTTTGTTTGTTTGTTTATTTATATCTCCCGATTATTAAATCTTTTCATGTATCTAAAAAAAATAAACTACACATATTGACCAAGGTTTGTGTAATAATGTATTTAATATTACATAATATTTGCATGTGTAGGGAAAAAATTGGCATAAATTATTTTCATACCACTAATAATAATGCTATTTATGATGAAATAGTATTAAATATTTATTAGCATTGTAACATATGTCAGTTAATTTCGCTGGAAATAAACATGTATTTATAAATAGATGTAAATATAATCTTATTGTGTATATTGCTAGTGCAATACAGTGTCTATATAACGTTATTTTCATGTGAACGTCCATCTTAAGTATACCATATTATAACAACATCTCTCACATTTATAACAAACCAAACCGTTTTAAAATCGGTTGAAAATTAAGCAAGTTATGGTTATTTTAATAGTAAATGCCCCATTCACATTCATGTTAAGAGTGGGCGTTCTGTCTGTGGCAAGATGGCCGCCGTCTGACGATGTCGGTCTCCATTGGCCAACAGCGGGGATGTCTTATCTAGTGTATATTATATCTATGCCTCCAGGCGTCTCTTGGCATCTGGCGTCACGTCACGTGCGTGTTGAGCGTGCTGGAAAGCGTTTTTCGTGCACGTGAACCCGCGTCAGCCTCCAAACCACGCATTCAACATGCTGAAGATTTTCGCCGTTCAAACTCGTGAACGCGTGTCCGACCAATCAGGAGAGTCGGGTGGAGGAGAAAGGGGGAGTCCGCTATGTGACGCGGAAACGAGGGGGCGGGGGTAATGCGCAACTATGTGACGTATTGTTTGTTGGACACAGAAAAGACCCGCGAGGTCGTGAACTATGGAAGAGAAACTCATTGTAGCTGTGTGTTCGCGACAATTCCTTCACGACCAGTCAAGTCTGCTCTACAGGGACAAAAATAAAAAGCTCCTTGCCTGGCGGAGTGCAGAGAGGAACTCGGTGTACCGGTAAGCTCCCCCCCCCCGCCGCCGCAACGCAGCCGCAATTTCACGTTCTGGTTTGAACACCACTGGGTCCAGTGCGTCCACTTGCGTGCGTGTCGAGCTTTTTTGCCGTTGAAAAGGCGTTCGGTCTGGATGTACCATTACAGAGAGTGAAGGCTGCACAGAAGTCTGTTGGAGTCAGTCTCCCCACCATGACAGACATCTACACCTCCAGATGCAGGAAGAGAGTCAGCTGCATCATGAAGGACCCCACCAGCACACACACTTTTTGCCCCGCTCCCCTCAGGAAGGAGGTTGAGGAGCATTAAGGCCCTGTTTACACAGCGCATATTTTGAGTGGAACCGCTACTTTCTCTTTGCGTCTTTGCTTATCGTTGACACGAGTTCACTGGCCCTCCTCTTTGCATCCGATACTTTTCTGATCTACCTCTCAAGGTGGAACTTTTTCGCTGACCCCCCGTTGATAATGTAAACATCTCCCGCTGAGCTTTTGTGTCAACCACATGCGCGCAGCTCGCACGCGCGGACAGTGGGCATGCGGACATTTTCACGTGTCACGCTGCAAAATATAACAGTTTAACAATAATAAACAGTATTTATGTTGGCGTGGGAGATGTTTAAATTTATCTGAACTACAGTATCTATCTGGACTCGTTACGTTTTTTAAACAGTGCGTAACGTGCTGTGAAAATGAAGACACCAGGTTTATTTTTTATTTATTTATTTATTCAGCACCACAAACTGTACGTAACACAAACACTGAGAATTAAACTGAACACTATTAAAACACATGAACCGAACTGTAACTACGTTTTTATTGAACGCCTTTTTTGATTGTAACTACGTTAATGAACTGGACTCTTGCTGTGTGTTCATCTGGACCCCATCAGAACCGGTCTGCCTGTTTGTTGGAACGACAGCTACTCCACCTCGCAGAAATAAACAAATAAATAAATAAATAAAAACTCTGTTGTTGTGTGATCAAAGTAAACACAAGCAAACATTATATTAAGAACGTTGATTTACCTGCTGTAAGTCAGCTGTTTATCACGGAGTAAAGTCCGACAACATCCTCATTGTCACTCGGGTTCTGGTCCACAGTCCACTCAGCGTCTGGTGTGCAGCTTGTTAGATGAAGCGGGACCCACTTGGTGTCAAATCTGTCGACTCATCCAAAATCCAGCTTTAACTTGTTGTTAACTTGTTGTTAGCTGAACGTTTAGCCCAGAAGAACACAGCAGACAGCCAGCAGTGAGGCAGCACGCATGCGCAGTGGGTGAAGGTTCAGCAGCACGCATGCGCAGTGGGTGAAAGGGGGGGGGCATGAGGGAGGGGGGAAATTCGAGCAGATCCGTGTCAACGCAAAACTTTTCACCTAATTAACATACCCAAAACATCCGTTTCCCCCACACAGTGTCCGTGTAAACAGGGCCTAAGTGTAGAACCACTGAGGAACAGCTTCTACCCTGAGGCTGTTAGACTCATGAATATGTAACCAGGATAATCACTGTAATGCCACTTGATTGTTGATATGTGCTGTTGATTATCCATGCTGCTGATTTATTTCATGCTGCTGATTATCCATGATGCTGATTTATTTCATGCGGCTGTGTTCATTCATACTCATCTGTTCACACAGACTCATGTTCGTGCTGCTGTTCAGTGTATTGTGTTTATGCTACAAGTACTTAGCATATTTTAGTTTAACGTTTTTCTTAGTTCATATCTCAGATTATTACTGTTTTTCTTTTACATTTTTTGCTTTTGTTGGATGTAACTGGGACTCTGTGTACATGGTTTCATTCCACCACATAAATGACAAATAAAGAAACTTTGACTTTGAATTAGCAAGCATTGGTGTAAATGCACAGGATACAGTGTGCTCTATTTGTTTGCATGTTAATAAGAACAAAAAGGAGACTTTTATTTGTTTGTCTCTGTACACAAAATGAATCCATTGTTGCGACAATACACTAAATTATTATTTTTTATATTTCATGTTCATGTAGCAGTTAACAGGAAATAGCAACCATTGGATTCCTGACATTACCAGACATGAATAACGCTCCACATCACTCCGCATGCCCAGAGGTGCAGAGCGGGTGGATTGGGGGGTGGGGGGTGGGTAGGGGTGCAAAACAACCATTGCAGGCTGCAGAGGGATTATGGGCCAGAGGGGCGTCTGAATCGCAGACTGACTGACCCTTCTCTACACTGCAATGGCGAGTGGTAATCAGGGACAATTATTTGGGCCTCTTGGCCAACAATAACCTAATCCTGTTGTGGAAGTGGGAGCCAAATGTAATTACAGCTCTCTCTGGTACACTGACCCCTGTGTGCAGCGGAACTAAACCCAGGGACCGACCGGAGCAATCCAAACCAGCAACATTAGCCTGGACGGCTAAAGTCTGAGAGAGAATCGCTGCTTGCGGCAGCGCCATGTCTGCTAATTCACACGTTGAATCAGAATGTAGGTCTACATGATGATTTTCATGCTGATTGTCTCACGTGTGGGTAATATTTGTATCACAGCTTCAAGGTTGAGCAGAATTCCCTGTTATTCTTTAGAATAAAACCAATTAATGTAAAAGAAGCAATGTGATTGTTCACATGCAGAGCGCTGACTTTTGTGAACGTCAACACACTAATTTGAGCTGCTCACTAATTTCAAACCCCTCCATTGGTTCTAATGTCGACTTATTACTGTTGTTAGCATTCCTCATTGGAGACCAACTTTGTTGGTTTTACTCTTCGAAAGCAAATACTCAGGAGTCCCAAACTAAAGCTGCTGTGTTTGAACGTTTTAAACTTGAGAATTGTTTGACGGGGGACAATCGTTCTATACAAGCTTTGTCTTCTAAGAAAAGAGAAATTCCCCAATAAACAACAACAACACAATAAATCAAATCTTCCAACAATAACTGTCTCAGTAAGTAAAACCTGATGTCGCTTGTTGCTCTGAACCACAGCTATTATTGTCAAAGAGCAAATGAAGCCTCAAATAGGCAGTCTGGAATGTGATTGATGACACCATTACCAAGAATAAAGCAGTCTGACTCAATTTCACAGGAAATTCTCCCACGGCAATACAAACATGCCAGAGCACCAAATTTGTGCATGAAAACACTTTTTTTTTTTTAGAAGTGATTGCCAAAACCTACAGAAACTGTTGGATTCATTTGAGTAAAAAATAAATGTATAATCTAGACTTTTCCCACCTTTATGGAGGAGACAAGAAACAAAGAAACTCACACGTTCTAAAATGTATATTTTAGAAACGATATTTGAAGCACTTTCTGACTGTTTCCAAGATCGAAAGATTTCCTCAAAAGGTTTCAGAGCTGATCGAACCTGAAGGTCCCTCATTTTGTCATTTTGCAGTGAACGTGCACGGTTAGAACGACTGTGCTGAAATCATGGCTTCTTCTCCTGATCCCAACTCGAACTCAAACAAACTTGGCCCAAAAAGAGGAAGCTGGCTTTTTCATAGGATTCTCCAACTATTAAAATAATACAAAAGCAATAGTGTCATGGTAAAATAATAAAAAATCCAGCTGGAAGTTCATTAAATGTAACTTCCTCCATCCCACCAGATTTAAATCTAGATTAAATAAGTTTTATGTTTTTCTACAGAAAAACAACATGACAAACTTTTACTGAACTAACGATGCAATTTGCAGAGTGCAGCAGCTAGATTTGATCTCTTCAGGGAAAAAAAACTGAATAAATTAAATAACTCTTTTCACTTGTACTTTCTTATCTTCTGAGATATGTTACTGTTGGAGTTAATTGGTTGTAATCATGACCCTGGGGATTAAAGCCTGCTGACTGCTACAGCTCCAAGAAAAGAAAAGTCCTGATTTGAGAAAAGCAGTAAAAATGAGCAACATACAGGATGACACTCAATCAGACAGATTACGTGTTTTGGAGCAAAGTCTGCTCAGAAAAATCGTTTTTTTTATTTTTTAACTGAGTGGAAGTAAATTCAATAAAACTTTAATTTTCAAACGATAATGACCCTTGGACCCGTAGCACCTAGCTTGTTTCCACTTGCACATTTTTATTCAGCAGAATTGACAAAACTCTTCAACAAACCAACTTTTTCGCTTTCACACAACCTTTTTGGTAGAATACCGGTAGATAAACATTTTGCCTTCATTTGATTTAATCTAAATTGATTTCTCATTAAAAACACCCTAAACTAAAGCAGGACTATTGTTGCTAGGGATGCACCGATCCACATTTTTCACTTCCGATCCAATCCCGATCCCTAAAACTGGATATCGACAGATATCGATACTTTTCCGATCCGATACTGTTCAGGTATATGAATCTGTATAATGAAGTTTTTGTACTGAGACTATTCATTTTAACATTGTGTGAGATAAACCCAATGAAGACACTCTTGAGTCTTACAACAGGAAACTCACAAACTTTAGGTGCAACTTTTCATTAGGTTTAACTCACACAATGTTAAGACGGTAGTCACAGAATGTGATGGAACACAAGTGATCTTTGAAGCTGGATCGGAAATATCGACAGGTTGGATCCGATATCCGATACTTAAATTATGCTGGTATTGGATACCGATACTGGATCGGATCGGCCCCATCCCTAATTGTTGCACGCAAAAAAAAAACACACAGTAAGCTTAAACTAGAAAGTTCCTGGAGAAACAGACGGGGACTGCCACGTGGCGGCAATTTTGGAGTTTTGTCAGGCGTTTTAAAGTTGAAAAATGGCGTCTTTGTTTTCAAATTACATCGCCGTGGCAACTCGAAAGGCCAATAAAAGTTGAGCCGCTCCTTTTGCTATAACATTTGTGGGGGTACACATCGCAGTTCGGGTCTCATTAAAGTTGACAGTAAGATATAAAGTTAAGAAACCCTTGTCAGGTAGATAATAATAGGTGACTGCCTTTAAAAGCAGTCACCTATTAAATGCATATTATTGTGAGAATTTGTAAAATTGATCAGATGTTCAGAAAATATATGATTCTGCATGATTGAGGGTCATTTTATGGAGAAAAGTTAGTGACATCTGATTAGTCTGCAGTTCAGTTTAAACTAAAATACTCCCTATTTAATTTAGAGCTTTTACACAACAGCGAGCATTATGAAAATAAACCAGGTCTGACATTTAGTGTTTGTTTTGTAATTTATTAACACTTGCTCTGTAAAAAAGGTATCTGCATCTTAAAAATGGATGCATGTTTAGTAGGATTCTTCAAAGTGAAATTAACAACTCAGGCTGATTATATGAGAGACAATGACAATCACACATCAGAGCTGCATCCGTCTAACCAAATATGACTCAGGCTGCAAAGAGTCTGTCACATGACCAATCCATCACAAGCAGAACAATCTGCGCAAAAAAGAATAAGCTTTTTTTAAACTTTATTTTCACTCATCACAGCTGATTTTGGAGTTTCGCATTAACGCTTGACTTCTGTTTGTAGATTTCCACGGTAAGCCTCACAGCTGACAGCAGAAAAATAGGACCCTTCTCTTGCTTTTGCAGAAATAAAACTGGAAAAAGGCTCCTTGTCAGATTAGGTTAGGACTAATTCCATCAGCGCTCCTAACACCGTCTACTAGATTCACCTTTGACTCAACAGCATCATTTATTTAAGACCACATTGATTTCACTTCACTCAATAATCACTAGATGGATCTGTTTGGTGTTCCACCTGGACGCGAGCTGAAATCCCCCCAGCTGAAGCCGACAGAGGTAAATAACTCTCGAAGAGCGTCAGATCGACTGTGACACTTGCAGCTAAACATTATTTCTGCTGTTAATAGATTCTCTTTTCCCCGTGTGGCAATGAAAAGTGCACCAGTTTGTCAGACAATGTTTAAGCTGTCATCACAGCAGGGAAGCTGTGGGAGAAAGGAAACAAACTAATGTTTATTTTACAAGTGTTAAGACGTCAATTTCAGCGTTCTTGTTTATCGGTCGGGTTTAATTTTTTTCTGACAGATTCTGCTGAGTGTGGTTGTTTGAAAGTGACAGAATAATAGCTATTGTCTGTCAGTTAAAATAAACGCAGGGGTATTAAATGTCAGTCAAACGGTGATAATGTACACCTCGTACCCCACAGCCCACTCACAGAATGGATGCATCCACCCACAGTCCTATAACCTGACTCCAGAATGAAACAGACATGGCAATCAGTCTTTATGAAGCAGGTGAAGGCCTCCAGGGACTGAAAGGTGAATTTTTTTCTTTAAGGGGGAAAAAAGGTGGAAGAGGTCTGGCAATAAAGAAGGAAACATTGAGCCACTGGTTTGGTTGTTGTCACTAGGACTGTTAGATAATTAGGTGTAAGCAAGCCGTTTTACTGCTTCTGTAATAGATTTTTCAGCACATATGAAGATTTTAAATATATTTTTAATTTTTCTACTAAACAAGAACAATGTTGTGAAAATAGGCAAATTATTTATATAATAAAAATCAGAAGTAAAGGGTTGATTATTGTCAGTATGAGCAACTCTGTAACCTGAGTCATGTTCTTTTGTTTTGTTATCGTGACATAATGTCTGAAACCTAAAGCAAATGATTCATACGTTTAAATTATAAATTTAAATAATCTTCAGCTAATATGATTTAAAGCAAACATTTATGTGGGATTTATGAATTTCTCACGATTCACTGACTTTATTTTTAAGCTGATTGGTGACTTTAATTCTAGATTTTGATTCTAGAATTGCGTCGCTCGGGCTGGCTGCACGTTGGAGTAACTCTGTTACTTTCATTCTGAGGTTTTGCTTTTGGAAACTTTCATTCCTCATTTGCTAGATGTAAATCACTTGTTTTGGATGATTGTTTCCTCTGGTGTCGGATGCTGTGCAGCTGGAAGGATTTTTACTGAAACTTTTTTAAATTTTTTTTAATTTGTTATATGTATCCATGACAACAAGGTGTTTTTTTTTTTTTTTTTTACAACCGGGAGCTGCTGATTAACATCTCAAAGCTCAAATAATATCTCAACTACCTAGATGCCAGCTGATTCTGGCTGGCTGGATTAGATGGCCTCTGCGGCCATTTTCTTCGGATCCACTGTGCGGTGGACCTTTACAAGAGATCCTTCCTGCCTACAACCATCAGCATCTTTAACATATCTTAATGAAACATGGATAACGAGTTACAACATTTAATTTCCCTTTGGGATTAATAAAGTATTTTTGAATTGAATTGAATTAAATTGTCTTTAGGTGTGAGTGAGAGAGTGAATGGTTGATTGTCTCGTTTGTCTTTATTTGTCCCTGTGATGGACTGGAGACCTGGGTGTCCCCCGCCTCTCACACAGTGACTGCTGGACATGGGCACCAGTGACCCCATGACCCAAAAAGGAATAAGTGGGTAAAGAAATAATGGATGGATGGATTTCCATTAATAATAGATTATCAGTTAATCATTTCACTGTGATATGTCCTGATGCATGTTCAATAATCCAGGTAGATATGTAAATGTAACAAGGTTAAGTCAGGTCCTCTGGACGGATTCTTCTTTGTTGATTGAGGTGTCAATGACCTGACTTAACTTTGTTAGAGTCACTATTGAATCTTTAGACTGTCAGCTGGTTTCCACAAATATCCCTATTAGATCCTTGACACTTATGAGCCTTTTAAGAAAGGAAAAACAGTTGTGTCCATCCATCCATCCATCCATACCTCCATCCATCCATCCATCCATCCATCCATCCATCCATCCATCCATCCATCCACTTTATCTACTGTTCATTGGGCCTCATGCACGAAAATGTTCGTATTCTTACCCTAAATTTCTCCTACTTTTGTTCGTACGGAGTGTTCGTACGAACATGCCACGTCAGATCCAACAAAGACTTCTATCCACAGGAAACGTGTGTATATGAGCTGTGTAAATAATGATGAATCCCACCTGTTCTATTCACCTGCTCGTGCACGCGGGAGGTCATTTACATAATTTCCACCCCTCAAAACACCATATAAGGCCACGCTTCCTGCCTTCTGACAGCAGGAAGTGTCCATTCATTCAAACACATGAAGTAAAATGAGGAACTCCACGCGTTCGGAGATCTGCTCTCAGTCGCGCTGTGGCTACCCCCCCCCCCCTGCAGGTGTCGGATGGTCAAATATCTTTAATGTTAGTGTAAAGTTTGTAAACAACTGTGTAGTTTCACTTATTCAGAAGAGCTGTGGCGCACCGCTGCCCCCCCCCCCCCGCAAGTGTCGGATGGTCAAATATCTCTAATTTCAGTGTACTGTGTTACATTATAGTTTCACTTATTCAGAAGAGCTGTAGCGCACCGCTAACCCCCCCACCCCCCGCAAGTGTCGGATGTGTTTTTGAACAGAGGCATTTTAAAATGTCTCGAAACTACAGTTAACCTCATATTAATATTGTAGTGCATATGTTGTGTCTCCCGTGGGTCGTACAGTATCAGAAATCAAGAATAAATGGTTTGATCTGTAAATGGCTTCAAACAAACGTCTCGCCACAGCACGACAGGTGGACAGTCTGCGAGATGGAGCAGACTTTTACTGCAAGACGCGCGATGATCCACACTCAGAACACAGATGACAGTGCGCCCGCAGTCAACAGGCAGCTTAAATAAAAAATGACATGAAACGAATGAATAAGCTGGTTTCGCTTTTTCTCTGCGGTGCTGGTGTGTGTGTGTGTGTGTGTGCGTGTGTGTGTGTCTGCTCGACAGTCGCGCGGCGTGGGGGGGGCATGCCGACACTGGCGCGGGGGGACCCCGTGCCCACTGTTGGCACGGGGTGGGGGGGCGTGTGCCACACCACGCGCGGGGGCGCACGGTGGTCGAGTGGGGCGCGCGGGGGGGGGGGTTTGAAGCCGCTTTCTTTTAATTTAACAAATTTGTGTCGTTGCATTTAATTCTTTTTAAACTCAGAATATTTTCTAAATAACGAAATATAAGTGATTAGTGATGGAAATCCATCTGGATAACGGCGGACCGACTGCTCGTAAAATATACGACAGGTCCAGACCACACGTACATTTTGTTCGTATCTGAAAAAAATCTTAGGATACGAAAACATTGTTGGATGCCACAAATGATCCTTAATCGCTCGTACGCACAGGATAAGCACATATCTGTGCGTACGAACGGGTTGTGCATGAGGCCCAATGTTGGATGCCACAAATGATCCTTAATCGCTCGTACGCACAGGATAAGCACATATCTGTGCGTACGAACGGGTTGTGCATGAGGCCCATTCCTTTCCAGGTAAGGGAGGGACTGGTGCC
>JBBPBX010105095.1:0-11634 GCA_038048925.1 Garcialebias charrua
CACAGTGAACGCTAGCGCGTGACACGGCCATCAGACGCTAAGGTCTGCCCCGGAAGGCGGGTGACGTGCAACTAACCCGGAGGGCTGGGCCCGTTTTATACCGGAAGCCAGCCCTAGACCCACCAATCGCATTGCAGCCCTGTGTGGTGCATTTAATGTCTGCCTCATATCTATCTATCTATCTATCTATCTATCTATCTATCTATCTATCTATCTATCTATCTATCTATCTATCTATCTATCTATCTATCTATCTATCTATCTATCTATCTATCTATCTATCTATCTATCTATCTATCTATCTATCTATCTATCTATCTATCTATCTATCTATCTATCTATCTATCTATCATCTATCTATCTATCTATCTATCTATCTATCTATCTATCTATCTATCTATCTATCTCTATCTATCTATCTATCTATCTATCTATCTATCTATCTATCTATCTATCTATCTATCTATCTATCTATCTATCTATCTATCTATCTATCTATCTATCTATCTATCTATCTATCTATCTATCTATCTATCTATCTATCTATCTATCTATCTATCTATCTATCTATCTATCTATCTATCTATCTATCTATCTATCTATCTATCTATCTATCTATCTATCTATCTATCTATCTATCTATCTATCTATCTATCTATCTATCTATCTATCTATCTATCTATCTATCTATCTATCTATCTATCTATCTATCTATCTATCTATCTATCTATCTATCTATCTATCTATCTATCTATCTATCTATCTATCTATTTTATTTAATCTATGGTATATTATTTTTAGGTGATGTGAAAAAAATAAACAAAAAATACGACGTCTGCACGGAAAGATGTAAGAAAATATGAATGGATACTTACTGTAAGATTGTTTTTTAAGTCGACAGAGACAACGGATCGATGAGAAATCCCTCTTGCGTAACGGGAGCAGGCTATCGACAGCTAACTTATATATTCCTCCAACACAAAAACAAAATCGTGAATTTGTTTTCTGTTGTTGTTATGCTGTTCTGTTGTTTGAATGAAAGCTAACTAGCTAGCTAGCGGAAGTAGCTAGTGGAAGTCGGCAATGCGGTGGCGCTTGACAAGCGAGGCTTCTGATTGGACGGAGTGCGCTGGGCAGTCCTCAACGATGATTGGCTCCAATTTTGAGACATTTGTCTAAATGAGACGGAGAACAATGACTCTAGGACATTTGCCATTTTTGTTTCAATAAAAAAAAAAGTAGTTGTTTAACCTAGTGGTCAGGCTGATACGAACGTTTCCCAGACAGCATGCAGGCCCCATGTGGTTAATGCTCATGGCCAGAATGCTGGCTATCAAAATGTAGTCGTTTAACCTAGTGGTCAGGCTGAAACGAACGTTTCCCAGACAGCGTGCAGGCCCCATGTGGTTAATGCTCATGGCCAGAATGCTGGCTATCACTTCACCTAATGGGTCATATCCTACACGGGGTGGGCCTCGTTACACAACCGCGACTACATAGTATTGTATATTTCTTGAGCGGTATTTAAAGACCTGAATCTGTACCTTACTTTCACTCACGGTTCCAATAAGAACATTTCTGGGTTCAAGTTAAATAAATATCATATAAACACATTTCTGGGTTCAAGTTAAATAAATATCATAAAAACAGAACATTGGAATCATTTTGAACATCTTAGTTTAGACTATTTTGACCATTTTTATTCTATATTAGCTGTTGAAGACAGATGCATGATGGGAAATCAAAGCGGAATTTAGTGCCTTTAATTTTTGTGACGTGCGCGCGCGCGCATCAGAGGTGCGCATGCCCCTTTCACAATGACGTCAGAAAACTTCCGTTCTAACCATAACTGGCCGCAGCGTATCTGTACTTCCAGCTTGATTCTCCCTCCGGAGACCTTTTTATTTTATTTAATTTATTTATTTAATGAACAATAACAAAAACATACAAAAACAGGCAATGGCAAATTCACATTTTAACGAATCAATTTCAGCAAACATAACTAAAAACATAACTAAAAATTTCCAAGATTATAACATATGAGAATAAGCACGGTGGCACAACTGGTAGAGCTGCTGCCTCTCAGCGAGCAGGTCCCCGGTTCAAATCCCGGTCCGGGGGCCTTTCTGGGTGGAGTTTGCATGTTCTCTCCGTGCATGCGTGGGTTTTCTCTGAGTGCTCCGGTTTCCTCCCACAGTACAAAAACATGCATGTTAGGCTGATTGGTAACTCTAAATTGACCCTAGGTGTGAGTGAGACAGGTCCCTCTTGTAAATGAGTCCCCGTGGCTCAACGAGGCTAGCCTGTATAAATAAAGGTTGAATGAATGAAAAAAAAAAGGTTCAATAACAGAATGAACAATTGAACAAGAAAAGGATACATAAAGAGAAGAAATAAAGAGATTTAAAAAATACGGTTTATAACAATTTAAATTCTGAGATGAGAGAAAAAAGTTTGATAGCTGGGACTGTATTAATTTTCTTTAAGGATTTACCAAATAATAAAAAAAAGTCATTTTTAAACGCTTTTACACATGGAATAACTTTTGAAAAACGACATTTATGAATGTAGAATTTGACAAACAATATTATATTGTTTATCAAAAATTCAATACAGGTAGTCCCCGATTTACGAGCGCTCTGATCTGCGAGGTTCCAGACTTACGAGCTGCACATTTTTGGAAAAAACGAAAAAAATACTGAGTTTTCATGTGTTTTTTCACTTCAGTTAGCAAGTTAAGCATATAAACACACGTTTCCGATCATTTTTATGCACTCAAAAGTAGTTTTTAGATGAAAATAGAGTGTTTTTAGGTGCGCTAGCGAAAACCGTTCCAATTTACGAGCGGATTTCCGGATTTACGAGCGAAATGGCGGCCGTTCCAAATTACGAGATTTCCGGTTTACGAGCGCCTCGTTGTGACGGATCTCGCTCGTAAATCGGGGACTACCTGTATATATATATATTTTTAATACCAAATTTGATATCTTTCCATGCAGGGGAAAAAATCACCTTGAAGAGACTTGGATATCAACCAAATATGTAACTCCTTCCAAAAACCACATACAATCTCACATTCGTAAAACGCATGTTCTGTTGATTCCAACAAAGATTTACAGAAATAACAATTCTCCTTTTCAAATTTGAATATTCTTTTCAAGAACTCCTGTGAAGGGTAAATATCATTTACAATTTTAAAGTGGATTTCTTTAAATTTAAGAGGGAAATTTCAAAAATTTAGTTCTGATTGATCTAATTTCTTGTTTGCTAAAGTATTTTTTTTTATTTATTGATATGTTCTTTTGGAGGATCCAGGATAGATCTCGTTGATTAAGGAATTTCTTAAAACTATGTTATTGCATTTTTTATCTACAAAGTTTGTATCATTAATTATTATTTTATGCAATCTAGGGGTTTGGGTCTGATCCAAATTATTTTGAATTAAATTATTCATAACTTTTGGAATGCTATCGATCACCATTTTGTAATTCTCAGGAGTACAAATTATTTTATATTTATTACAAAATTCTTCGTATTTTAACAAATCTGCTTTATCATTTATGAAATGAACAATAGACCAAATTTGTTTTTCCATCCAACCTTCCATAAACATTGACTGGTTTCAGGCTGTCATCAGCCAACTGGTTGATCCACTGTGGGAGGGTGCTATTTATAAGACTGAGCTGAATACAGCTTCTCAGACTGAGGAAGTCTTTTGGACGAAAGACGAAACCTTTCTACAGTTTTTTTGCTTTGTTTTTTTTTTTTTTGAATGTCCAGAGGACCAGACTTAGCTTTTTTAGATTTTTCTACCTGGATTATTGAGCATGCATCAGGGTATAAAACAGAAAGATACACTGGCGCTTACTCACCACCAAGTTCCACCTCTAGCAAGAGAGGGAAACAAGCAGCTTCTACCTGTGGTCGCAAGAACGGTAGATCATCGCGACCCCAAGCGCACAGTGAACGCTAGCGCGTGACACGGCCATCAGACGCTAAGGTCTGCCCCGGAAGGCGGGTGACGTGCAACTAACCCGGAGGGCTGGGCCCGTTTTATACCGGAAGCCAGCCCTAGACCCACCAATCGCATTGCAGCCCTGTGTGGTGCATTTAATGTCTGCCTCATATCTATCTATCTATCTATCTATCTATCTATCTATCTATCTATCTATCTATCTATCTATCTATCTATCTATCTATCTATCTATCTATCTATCTATCTATCTATCTATCTATCTATCTATCTATCTATCTATCTATCTATCTATCTATCTATCTATCTATCTATCTATCTATCTATCTATCTATCTATCTATCTATCTATCTATCTATCTATCTATCTATCTATCTATCTATCTATCTATCTATCTATCTATCTATCTATCTATCTATCTATCTATCTATCTATCTATCTATCTATCTATCTATCTATCTATCTATCTATCTATCTATCTATCTATCTATCTATCTATCTATCTATCTATCTATCTATCTATCTATCTATCTATCTATCTATCTATCTATCTATCTATCTATCTATCTATCTATCTATCTATCTATCTATCTATCTATCTATCTATCTATCTATCTATCTATCTATCTATCTATCTATCTATCTATCTATCTATCTATCTATCTATCTATCTATCTATCTATCTATCTATCTATCTATCTATCTATCTATCTATCTATCTATCTATCTATCTATCTATCTATCTATCTATCTATCTATCTATCTATCTATCTATCTATCT
Source organism: Garcialebias charrua (assembly GCA_038048925.1). Lineage (NCBI taxonomy): Eukaryota > Metazoa > Chordata > Actinopteri > Cyprinodontiformes > Rivulidae > Garcialebias > Garcialebias charrua. The sequence goes on from JBBPBX010105095.1 coordinate 4,755, forward strand.
ATCTATCTATCTATCTATCTATCTATCTATCTATCTATCTATCTATCTATCTATCTATCTATCTATCTATCTATCTATCTATCTATCTATCTATCTATCTATCTATCTATCTATCTATTTTATTTAATCTATGGTATATTATTTTTAGGTGATGTGAAAAAAATAAACAAAAAATACGACGTCTGCACGGAAAGATGTAAGAAAATATGAATGGATACTTACTGTAAGATTGTTTTTTAAGTCGACAGAGACAACGGATCGATGAGAAATCCCTCTTGCGTAACGGGAGCAGGCTATCGACAGCTAACTTATATATTCCTCCAACACAAAAACAAAATCGTGAATTTGTTTTCTGTTGTTGTTATGCTGTTCTGTTGTTTGAATGAAAGCTAACTAGCTAGCTAGCGGAAGTAGCTAGTGGAAGTCGGCAATGCGGTGGCGCTTGACAAGCGAGGCTTCTGATTGGACGGAGTGCGCTGGGCAGTCCTCAACGATGATTGGCTCCAATTTTGAGACATTTGTCTAAATGAGACGGAGAACAATGACTCTAGGACATTTGCCATTTTTGTTTCAATAAAAAAAAAAGTAGTTGTTTAACCTAGTGGTCAGGCTGATACGAACGTTTCCCAGACAGCATGCAGGCCCCATGTGGTTAATGCTCATGGCCAGAATGCTGGCTATCAAAATGTAGTCGTTTAACCTAGTGGTCAGGCTGAAACGAACGTTTCCCAGACAGCGTGCAGGCCCCATGTGGTTAATGCTCATGGCCAGAATGCTGGCTATCACTTCACCTAATGGGTCATATCCTACACGGGGTGGGCCTCGTTAGACAACCGCGACTACATAGTATTGTATATTTCTTGAGCGGTATTTAAAGACCTGAATCTGTACCTTACTTTCACTCACGGTTCCAATAAGAACATTTCTGGGTTCAAGTTAAATAAATATCATATAAACACATTTCTGGGTTCAAGTTAAATAAATATCATAAAAACAGAACATTGGAATCATTTTGAACATCTTAGTTTAGACTATTTTGACCATTTTTATTCTATATTAGCTGTTGAAGACAGATGCATGATGGGAAATCAAAGCGGAATTTAGTGCCTTTAATTTTTGTGACGTGCGCGCGCGCGCATCAGAGGTGCGCATGCCCCTTTCACAATGACGTCAGAAAACTTCCGTTCTAACCATAACTGGCCGCAGCGTATCTGTACTTCCAGCTTGATTCTCCCTCCGGAGACCTTTTTATTTTATTTAATTTATTTATTTAATGAACAATAACAAAAACATACAAAAACAGGCAATGGCAAATTCACATTTTAACGAATCAATTTCAGCAAACATAACTAAAAACATAACTAAAAATTTCCAAGATTATAACATATGAGAATAAGCACGGTGGCACAACTGGTAGAGCTGCTGCCTCTCAGCGAGCAGGTCCCCGGTTCAAATCCCGGTCCGGGGGCCTTTCTGGGTGGAGTTTGCATGTTCTCTCCGTGCATGCGTGGGTTTTCTCTGAGTGCTCCGGTTTCCTCCCACAGTACAAAAACATGCATGTTAGGCTGATTGGTAACTCTAAATTGACCCTAGGTGTGAGTGAGACAGGTCCCTCTTGTAAATGAGTCCCCGTGGCTCAACGAGGCTAGCCTGTATAAATAAAGGTTGAATGAATGAAAAAAAAAAGGTTCAATAACAGAATGAACAATTGAACAAGAAAAGGATACATAAAGAGAAGAAATAAAGAGATTTAAAAAATACGGTTTATAACAATTTAAATTCTGAGATGAGAGAAAAAAGTTTGATAGCTGGGACTGTATTAATTTTCTTTAAGGATTTACCAAATAATAAAAAAAAGTCATTTTTAAACGCTTTTACACATGGAATAACTTTTGAAAAACGACATTTATGAATGTAGAATTTGACAAACAATATTATATTGTTTATCAAAAATTCAATACAGGTAGTCCCCGATTTACGAGCGCTCTGATCTGCGAGGTTCCAGACTTACGAGCTGCACATTTTTGGAAAAAACGAAAAAAATACTGAGTTTTCATGTGTTTTTTCACTTCAGTTAGCAAGTTAAGCATATAAACACACGTTTCCGATCATTTTTATGCACTCAAAAGTAGTTTTTAGATGAAAATAGAGTGTTTTTAGGTGCGCTAGCGAAAACCGTTCCAATTTACGAGCGGATTTCCGGATTTACGAGCGAAATGGCGGCCGTTCCAAATTACGAGATTTCCGGTTTACGAGCGCCTCGTTGTGACGGATCTCGCTCGTAAATCGGGGACTACCTGTATATATATATATTTTTAATACCAAATTTGATATCTTTCCATGCAGGGGAAAAAATCACCTTGAAGAGACTTGGATATCAACCAAATATGTAACTCCTTCCAAAAACCACATACAATCTCACATTCGTAAAACGCATGTTCTGTTGATTCCAACAAAGATTTACAGAAATAACAATTCTCCTTTTCAAATTTGAATATTCTTTTCAAGAACTCCTGTGAAGGGTAAATATCATTTACAATTTTAAAGTGGATTTCTTTAAATTTAAGAGGGAAATTTCAAAAATTTAGTTCTGATTGATCTAATTTCTTGTTTGCTAAAGTATTTTTTTTTATTTATTGATATGTTCTTTTGGAGGATCCAGGATAGATCTCGTTGATTAAGGAATTTCTTAAAACTATGTTATTGCATTTTTTATCTACAAAGTTTGTATCATTAATTATTATTTTATGCAATCTAGGGGTTTGGGTCTGATCCAAATTATTTTGAATTAAATTATTCATAACTTTTGGAATGCTATCGATCACCATTTTGTAATTCTCAGGAGTACAAATTATTTTATATTTATTACAAAATTCTTCGTATTTTAACAAATCTGCTTTATCATTTATGAAATGAACAATAGACCAAATTTGTTTTTCCATCCAACCTTCCATAAACATTGACTGGTTTCAGGCTGTCATCAGCCAACTGGTTGATCCACTGTGGGAGGGTGCTATTTATAAGACTGAGCTGAATACAGCTTCTCAGACTGAGGAAGTCTTTTGGACGAAAGACGAAACCTTTCTACAGTTTTTTTGCTTTGTTTTTTTTTTTTTTTTTGAATGTCCAGAGGACCAGACTTAGCTTTTTTAGATTTTTCTACCTGGATTATTGAGCATGCATCAGGGTATAAAACAGAAAGATACACTGGCGCTTACTCACCACCAAGTTCCACCTCTAGCAAGAGAGGGAAACAAGCAGCTTCTACCTGTGGTCGCAAGAACGGTAGATCATCGCGACCCCAAGCGCACAGTGAACGCTAGCGCGTGACACGGCCATCAGACGCTAAGGTCTGCCCCGGAAGGCGGGTGACGTGCAACTAACCCGGAGGGCTGGGCCCGTTTTATACCGGAAGCCAGCCCTAGACCCACCAATCGCATTGCAGCCCTGTGTGGTGCATTTAATGTCTGCCTCATATCTATCTATCTATCTATCTATCTATCTATCTATCTATCTATCTATCTATCTATCTATCTATCTATCTATCTATCTATCTATCTATCTATCTATCTATCTATCTATCTATCTATCTATCTATCTATCTATCTATCTATCTATCTATCTATCTATCTATCTATCTATCTATCTATCTATCTATCTATCTATCTATCTATCTATCTATCTATCTATCTATCTATCTATCTATCTATCTATCTATCTATCTATCTATCTATCTATCTATCTATCTATCTATCTATCTATCTATCTATCTATCTATCTATCTATCTATCTATCTATCTATCTATCTATCTATCTATCTATCTATCTATCTATCTATCTATCTATCTATCTATCTATCTATCTATCTATCTATCTATCTATCTATCTATCTATCTATCTATCTATCTATCTATCTATCTATCTATCTATCTATCTATCTATCTATCTATCTATCTATCTATCTATCTATCTATCTATCTATCTATCTATCTATCTATCTATCTATCTATCTATCTATCTATCTATCTATCTATCTATCTATCTATCTATCTATCTATCTATCTATCTATCTATCTATCTATCTATCTATCTATCTATCTATCTATCTATCTATCTATCTATCTATCTATCTATCTATCTATCTATCTATCTATCTATCTATCTATCTATCTATCTATCTATCTATCTATCTATCTATCTATCTATCTATCTATCTATCTATCTATCTATCTATCTATCTATCTATCTATCTATCTATCTATCTATCTATCTATCTATCTATCTATCTATCTATCTATCTATCTATCTATCTATCTATCTATCTATCTATCTATCTATTTTATTTAATCTATGGTATATTATTTTTAGGTGATGTGAAAAAAATAAACAAAAAATACGACGTCTGCACGGAAAGATGTAAGAAAATATGAATGGATACTTACTGTAAGATTGTTTTTTAAGTCGACAGAGACAACGGATCGATGAGAAATCCCTCTTGCGTAACGGGAGCAGGCTATCGACAGCTAACTTATATATTCCTCCAACACAAAAACAAAATCGTGAATTTGTTTTCTGTTGTTGTTATGCTGTTCTGTTGTTTGAATGAAAGCTAACTAGCTAGCTAGCGGAAGTAGCTAGTGGAAGTCGGCAATGCGGTGGCGCTTGACAAGCGAGGCTTCTGATTGGACGGAGTGCGCTGGGCAGTCCTCAACGATGATTGGCTCCAATTTTGAGACATTTGTCTAAATGAGACGGAGAACAATGACTCTAGGACATTTGCCATTTTTGTTTCAATTAAAAAAAAAGTAGTTGTTTAACCTAGTGGTCAGGCTGATACGAACGTTTCCCAGACAGCATGCAGGCCCCATGTGGTTAATGCTCATGGCCAGAATGCTGGCTATCAAAATGTAGTCGTTTAACCTAGTGGTCAGGCTGAAACGAACGTTTCCCAGACAGCGTGCAGGCCCCATGTGGTTAATGCTCATGGCCAGAATGCTGGCTATCACTTCACCTAATGGGTCATATCCTACACGGGGTGGGCCTCGTTACACAACCGCGACTACATAGTATTGTATATTTCTTGAGCGGTATTTAAAGACCTGAATCTGTACCTTACTTTCACTCACGGTTCCAATAAGAACATTTCTGGGTTCAAGTTAAATAAATATCATATAAACACATTTCTGGGTTCAAGTTAAATAAATATCATAAAAACAGAACATTGGAATCATTTTGAACATCTTAGTTTAGACTATTTTGACCATTTTTATTCTATATTAGCTGTTGAAGACAGATGCATGATGGGAAATCAAAGCGGAATTTAGTGCCTTTAATTTTTGTGACGTGCGCGCGCGCGCATCAGAGGTGCGCATGCCCCTTTCACAATGACGTCAGAAAACTTCCGTTCTAACCATAACTGGCCGCAGCGTATCTGTACTTCCAGCTTGATTCTCCCTCCGGAGACCTTTTTATTTTATTTAATTTATTTATTTAATGAACAATAACAAAAACATACAAAAACAGGCAATGGCAAATTCACATTTTAACGAATCAATTTCAGCAAACATAACTAAAAACATAACTAAAAATTTCCAAGATTATAACATATGAGAATAAGCACGGTGGCACAACTGGTAGAGCTGCTGCCTCTCAGCGAGCAGGTCCCCGGTTCAAATCCCGGTCCGGGGGCCTTTCTGGGTGGAGTTTGCATGTTCTCTCCGTGCATGCGTGGGTTTTCTCTGAGTGCTCCGGTTTCCTCCCACAGTACAAAAACATGCATGTTAGGCTGATTGGTAACTCTAAATTGACCCTAGGTGTGAGTGAGACAGGTCCCTCTTGTAAATGAGTCCCCGTGGCTCAACGAGGCTAGCCTGTATAAATAAAGGTTGAATGAATGAAAAAAAAAAGGTTCAATAACAGAATGAACAATTGAACAAGAAAAGGATACATAAAGAGAAGAAATAAAGAGATTTAAAAAATACGGTTTATAACAATTTAAATTCTGAGATGAGAGAAAAAAGTTTGATAGCTGGGACTGTATTAATTTTCTTTAAGGATTTACCAAATAATAAAAAAAAGTCATTTTTAAACGCTTTTACACATGGAATAACTTTTGAAAAACGACATTTATGAATGTAGAATTTGACAAACAATATTATATTGTTTATCAAAAATTCAATATATATATATATTTTTAATACCAAATTTGATATCTTTCCATGCAGGGGAAAAAATCACCTTGAAGAGACTTGGATATCAACCAAATATGTAACTCCTTCCAAAAACCACATACAATCTCACATTCGTAAAACGCATGTTCTGTTGATTCCAACAAAGATTTACAGAAATAACAATTCTCCTTTTCAAATTTGAATATTCTTTTCAAGAACTCCTGTGAAGGGTAAATATCATTTACAATTTTAAAGTGGATTTCTTTAAATTTAAGAGGGAAATTTCAAAAATTTAGTTCTGATTGATCTAATTTCTTGTTTGCTAAAGTATTTTTTTTTTTTATTGATATGTTCTTTTGGAGGATCCAGGATAGATCTCGTTGATTAAGGAATTTCTTAAAACTATGTTATTGCATTTTTTATCTACAAAGTTTGTATCATTAATTATTATTTTATGCAATCTAGGGGTTTGGGTCTGATCCAAATTATTTTGAATTAAATTATTCATAACTTTTGGAATGCTATCGATCACCATTTTGTAATTCTCAGGAGTACAAATTATTTTATATTTATTACAAAATTCTTCGTATTTTAACAAATCTGCTTTATCATTTATGAAATGAACAATAGACCAAATTTGTTTTTCCATCCAACCTTCCATAAACATTGACTGGTTTCAGGCTGTCATCAGCCAACTGGTTGATCCACTG
>JBBPBX010105096.1:0-11634 GCA_038048925.1 Garcialebias charrua
TCAAGACAAATAACATATGCATTTGAGGCCCAAGCGTTGAGATTAGTCCATGAGCCTTTTTTTTCAGATCAGCCACAGTTCTGTTGATGTTTCCAACAAGCGTTTCTGATAAGCGCTCACAGAGAGTTCTCCGGGGAGGAGGTAGGTGGGGTGCGATAAATGCAGCTGTTGTCCTTAGTTAAAAGTAGAAATCGAAAATAAATAGTTTGAACGATTCTGGGAAAACCGGGCAGTTAGTCCCAGTTCCAACTGATTCTCGATCCTCGATGCCCAACCCTACATCTCAGCCATAATACATGTATAATAAAAATATTCATAACAAAATGTCTCTAACAATTTCATAACATACTCTGTGTAAATGTGGTGCATATATAGGAATTGAATTGATTGCAACAGTTTTTAAATGTGGACTTTAATAGATATTGGCATTCTGACTTGTTTTTTATACAGTTCTCTGAGATGACAGTTTGAATTGGTGCTGTACAAGTAAACTGCAATGAACGTGTTTTTGGCTGGTGCATTAAATGCATCATCAACAAAACAAGTTATCCTAACTTTTGTTAATAATAGTGTTTTGATAAAGGTTTTTGTCTTGAAAGATATTTGGTCCTTCTAAGGTATATTTTCCATGATGGAGGAAAGTGTCAAGATCTGTGTGTTGGATTCTTTTTATGTAGGATTTCTATATTTGTTTTAGTTGCATTTCAGCTTTTCCAGTGTTTTTCCCCTCACATAGCGCCCTTCCCACTCTCACCTCATCCTTGTTGTCTCTCCCCAGGTGTTGTCATTTCTCCCTCATTAGTTTCTCTTTATACCTGGTGTACTGTTTCTATTTTCTTGTCTGTGCATTATGCTTTGCAGCTGTTGGTGCTATTTCCCTCTGATGTCCTCAGCTTTTTGATCTGTCTTCTGTTAATTAAACTAGTTTTGTTATTTTTACCTTTGATTGTTCTGGAGATTTGTCTGCAGTTTGGGTTCCACTCTAACTGAAAAATAACACAAAGAGAAAGCTCAGATCTTTCTAAAGGTTGTTTGTGGAGTTGTCAACAATTAAGTTTACCTGCTGTAACAAAATGGATTTTGTCATCTTAAAGCAACTCCTGTTACAATAGTTTTAAAACTAATCATTTAAACAAAATTTTATCTCCACAAACCCTTTTTTTCCCCACATCCCTGAAATGCACTCTATTATACAATTCTCTTGGCATGACTCTCTTGGAGTGCATCATGATGCAACCACACACAAGTTACAGCATGCTAACATGATGCCCCCATTACAGGTATCAAACAAACTTGATTGTGACTATCTTTAGTTCTTAAATGTTTTCTAAAATCCACTGACACAACTTTTTCATGGCTTTGTAAAACTCTTAAAACACAAAAAGTATATTCTGTGTTGTAATACATTTGTTTTAACATGCACTTTTCTGCCATAGTGACTAGGGATGCACCGATCCACATTTCTCACTTCCGATCCGATACTTAATAACTGAGTATCGACCGATACCGATACTTTTCTGATCCGATACTGTTCAGGTATGTGACTCTGTATAATGAAACTTTTGTACCCAAACTATTCATTTTAACATTGTGTGAGATAAACCCAATGAAGACACTCTTATGCCTTACAATAGGGAACCCACTGACTTTAACAGCACACAGGACAGGAGGCAAGTATAGAGCTTGGGAACTGACGTCACGAGGAATGCGACGCCGCCATGTTTTCGGACATCCTTGACCAAAACAAACATGGCGTAAAACACCACACGAAGAACAAACATGGTTCGCGAGAAACAGAAGATAAAGTTTCTTTCCCGCGACAAACTTAACAAAGAAGCGAAGCAGCGCTATCTTGTTAAAATTGATTCAGTTGGGCTAGATCCATATGAGCACAGTCAGTGGACCGGCGATTTCAACGAGCTACCGCAGCCGACATAGTAAGCTACCTTGTGTGCTGCGTGAGTGCCTACACATGTGAGCAGTTCAGGAATTATAAATCTCTGGAAAGTCATCTTCAGTTCACAAATGGATGGGTGCAGGACCTGCAGATTTTTCAAGTCAACGACCAAAAAACTGTTGTTCTCACGAAGGTAGGTGAACACACAGCGAGGTTGACATGTCGCAGCTGCTGCCATTTTCTTCTCAAACTGCTGTGACAGGTTTTTAATTTTTGTCAATGCGTTTTGAGACAATTTTTAGAAAAACGGATCAAAGTAAATCACCCGAGTTTTTCTAGTGACCCCTTAAAAAGATAAGCTGCCATGAAGAACATTATTTTATCTGCCCTTGTTCCAAAATTGATAATGATTTGGTTGAGGAGGAGGTTTGTTTACAAAACAGATGTGCACATGGTTTTTAAATTGTTCTAATGGGTTCTAACCCACCCATCCATACATCCATCCATCCACACATTCATCCATCCATCCACACATTCATCCATCCATCCACACATTCATCCATCCATCTCCAGATGGATGGATGGACGTAATATTAATTTATACCTTTTCTGCTACTTTAGAATAGGCTATTATTAAGTTTTATTAGGTTTTTAGAATATACTGTATTTGCAACCTATGGAAAAAGTAGTGATGTGAAGGTAATGTATTTTACAATTTTATGTTGATTATTGTAGCATAAATTTTCTATTTTTTCCCCGTAGGTTCTGCACTCTCAGCGCCTGAATGAAGCACCACTCCAACCATGGGTGATTCTAAGTTCCACGGGCCAAGTAGACTGTGCACATGCATGGCTGGCATTGCAGAGTCTTGTACACAATGTTGGTGCACTGCTGTTCAAGATTGAAGCTGCTGTGCGGATACGGGGGACTAAAAGTCACAGATGCACCAGCATATTGGATGATGCCTAGTAACGTCAGCAAGGTTCAATCAGAGGTGTGTTCCAACTAGGGTTGGGCATCGAGAATCGTTCGGAACCGGGACTAACTGTCCGGTTTCCCCGGAATTGTTCAAAATATTAATTTGCGATTCCCATGTTCGATGCTAGTTAGCCGACCAGAAGTAGCCACCGCCGAAACCCAACGAAGAAGAAACAACCGGAAGTGTGCACCTGAGATCTAAAGCTTACTAATTAATAAAATGACCAGTCAGGTCAGTGCAGCACTTGCAATAATTTTCTATCATGCAAAGGAGGGTTGAGAAGTAAAATAGTGTCCCGTCTTTGACGCGCTCCACCGGATTATTTTCGCTTCGTATCCGACCGGAAGTACAGAGTGGTCCGTCTGCAAAACGCTCCGCCGAACTTTTCGCTAATCGCTACCACTTCGGCTCCATCAGGTAAATAAATAAACTATAAACTACATCTCATACCAACATTAAGGCAGCTAACAAGTTATACTCCGCTTAAAGCGGTAAGTCAGCTCAAATACAAACACGATGCTAACGTTAGCTTGTATTTTAAACGACCTGAAATGGCTTCACAGTGTTCACCAGTGACTGTCCAAGGTAAAAACGTCAGTGTAAACTGAATGAAGAGTGCCACAGAACTGTTTGGTTGCATCCCTTTTTAGATGTGAATTCAACCATGGATTGCACTTACCGTATTCTCCGGCGTATAAGTCGCACCTTTTTGCCTACATTTCTAAGCCCTGCGACTTATAGGCCGGTGCGACTTATACGTCGATTTTTCCAATATTTTGGTCATAATTTGACTTTGGTCAAAAACTCCAAAAATGGTGCAGTACCAGTTTCGGCCGCTATGGGCGCTAAGAAACCCTTTACAGTACCTACACTGTTGACATCTGCCTGGTCCAAAAATGGTGCAGTGACACAGAAGATGAAGACTTCAATGGTTTTGAATAAATAAATAAAAACCATAAAATAAATACAGTATCTGTTTCTGTCATCATTTTAAACTGAGACACGTTTTTTACTGTAATGTCAGCTAATAAAAATATATTTTTATGTGTTTATCTTTAAAGATAAATGATGAAAGACACAAAATATACAAAAATTATGTTCATTTATTAATGAAAAGTTCAACTAAGACACATCAAACAAAATACTGTAGTTTTTATGTGATAATCTTGTCAAAAGTCCTTCCAAACAATTTGGCAGCCAGTCCAAAATAATGTTCATTTATTAATGAAAAGTTCAACTAAGACACATCAAACAAAATACTGTAGTTTTTATGTGATAATCTTGTCAAAAGTCCTTCCAAACAATTTGGCAGCCAGTCCATTTTGGGCAAAACACCAGTTCACGTGAGGTGCACTCAAATCCAACACTTATTAACATTCTTAATCCATTTAAAGTTCTCTGTGTCTTTTAAAATGTCTAAATGTCTCTAGTTTTCAGTATTATATAATTTCTGTTTATGTTCTCTTTCATTCCATTATGAGGGAATGTCACAGTTTGAAGAATTATTGAATAGGTTAAACATAAACATAGGTTAGTTAGGCAATAACAACAGAGCTAATAATTGTACACATTCTCAGTCTTAAAAATGATTTAATAATCTCTTTTTACTGATAATACTGATAAACCTATTGTTTGTTTAGGAACTTCCTGCAGTCTGTCCAGAAAGTCTCCACTGGAGGAGCGTTTTGCTGAGGAAGAGGCACAACATAATTTCACAACTCCATGTCCATGAAGAAACAAATGGAGAGAGGGCTGCAGATACCAGGACATCCCACCAGCTGTTCTGTCTGAGGATCCTGCTGCTGGTGGTGGAACCAGGTTAGCCCATCAGTGGGAGTTCAGTAACATGACTGCAGCATCAGACACTGGACAATATTATATGTATAATAATAATAATAATAATATATGTTGGTGAGTCCATGTTGGCTCTAATCTGCCCTGTGAGAAATTCATAGTAAATGTAACAAAAAGGAAAAAGTTCATAGCATTAAATTCAAACAGAAGTTCAAATTATTTCATCCTGAAATAACTCTGGCTAACTACTGTAGCTTTTTTATAACATGGAGTTAAACTCAAAGTAGTCTCCTCAGATAAATAGTGTTCAAGTTCAAGTTCAAGTTCACTTTATTAGGTCCCCAAGGGGCAATTCATCTACAACAGGTAGAGGTGGTGAGACAGCCAGCACATTCATACAGCTATAAAACAGAATAAAAAGTACCATCAAAACAAAATACATAAAACATTACTAAAAAGGTACAGCATAAAAAAGCAAAGTATTCATCCTTAAAAACATGAAGTTAAGATTTCCAAGATAAAAATATGTAAAAGGAGATAAGCTTAAAACCTAGTTTTTGTTTAAAAATCCAATAGCTGAGGGGATGAAGGAGTTTTTTAATCTGTTCGTTCTGCATTTAGGTAGGCCATATCTTCTGCCTGAAGGCAAAAGATTGAACTGAGCATGTAGAGGATGAGTGGGATCTGCCAAAAATTTTTTAGCTTTTGATGTAGATCTTGATTTAAATAGATCCATGATGTTGTTCATTTGAGTCCCTATTATTTTCCCGCATTCTTTGATGACACCCTGTAAGCGATTACGGTTTTTCAAATTCAACATCCCAAACCAGCAGAGAAATGAAAAAGTCAGAACAGATTCAATAAAGCAGCTGTAAAACATTTTCATAAAAATGCAATCAATATTTAAACTCCTTAGCTTCCTGAGGAAATGCATCCTTTGGTGGGCTTTCCGACAGATTGCATCTGACTGGGACTCAAATGTTAATTTATTGTCCATCATTACGCCATTATGTTACCATTATTTTTATATTAAAGTTTCTATTAACTTATTATTTTTATATTAAAGTTTCTGTTAACTTATTATTTTTATATTTGATTGTTTTTTGTTCAGTGCCCTGAGACAACTTCTGTTGTGACTTGGAGCTATACAATATAAATAAACTGAACTGAATTGAATTGACATGTCTTTTGTTAACCCCGCCTACAAAAAGAATCGGAATCGAGAATCGAAAAGAATCGGAATCGAAACGAAGAATCGGAATCGGAACCGGAATCGCTCAAATTCAAACGATGCCCAACCCTAGTTCCAACATTGACTTTTCCACAGGTGCGGCAAAGATAAACGCCCTTGACAAATGCATACAAGGAGATAAAACCAAGGAGGGCATATGTACTCGTGCCAGTGATAAAATCTATGTCTGCATACATGCACACTTTCAGACCTGTCAGTCTTACTAGAAATTTTACACAAACATAGCAAGGCTGTTTGTCTGTCTGGGATGGAGGACTATTACAAACTATATGCAGACCCCAGACGTTGAAGAATGAGGAAGTGGCAGCTAAGCACCGCTTTCTGACTTTATGCAGGTTTTTTATGCAATCATTAAAATTTATTCTTTCTGTATGTGTTGTGTGTGTTATGTTTAATTTTGTGGACCACAAGTCTGTTGAATAAAGTTGATGATGATGAATAAGCAAAGGTACTATTGCTAATTTGTTTTTTATTCTGGCTCAGTGGTTCGGGATTCAGAAGTTATTCTCAAAATGTTTGTTTGATATTTCAGTGGTCCTAGTTCTCATTAGTTGCAAAGCATGTTTACATTTTCTCAAACTCACTTTGCATATATCAGATAAAATTGCACCTTTAACATGTAATTTTAGCACATTGTTAATGTGAAATATATCTGCAAGAATCTAAAAAAGCTAAGTCTGGTCCTCTGGACATTCAACTTTTGAATGTCCAGAGGACCAGACAACTTAGCTTTTTTAGATTTTTCTACCTGGATTATTGAGCATGCATCAGGGTATATCTGCAAGAAGTTTTCATTTTCTGTGTTTATTGTATTTGAACTGTATTTATTCTTGTTAACACTGCAAATGTTACACATTTTACCCATGGGTAGCATGAAAAAAGTTTGGACTGGAAAATCCATCCTGGCCACAGCTAAACAGATGGAAATCCCTCATGGTGACGGATAATCTTAAGCTCGGTTGACCTGTTGTGTTACTGTAACTTAGACATGTTCAACATTATTTTACAAGCGACTACAAACTGAATTAATCTGCAATCATTTATTTACAGCATGCAGCATCGAAGTAACACTTGTGCAAAAGTAGATACATTTTCATGTTCAGTTCATCAGTTAATGTTCTGACAGATAATAATTCATACTTTCAAAACAACACTGGGGCACATATTGGTCAAAGCACAGCATACAGCCACAATTTTGTCCAGTAAAATGATTGCCTCAACTTCACATGGGAGCAACATGCTAACAGGTATGTTACCACTTAGTATGGTGTATTTGGTGCGAACACAAACAATAACCCTCTCTACATGGACCCTAAGGTCAAACTTAATAAGTTACCTTTAAAGGCACGCTGGCCCATTTGCAGAGGAGGCTTGGGGACAAATTCACACAGCACCACGATTGAAATTGCACAGTTTGTTTAATTAAATAATGCTAAGTTTAAAATATTCACAATTTTAAAAGGCAGCAATAGCTCCAGTCAAGCAGCTACACCTGGAGGAGCAGTTTCATCCATCTCTGATGTCTGGCTACGCAGATCTGGTGGTGTGGCAGGTGCAGTGTTGACCTCTGTGGTTGATTGGTGTCTCTTGGTCCGACGGGCAAATCGGGCAGTGTCGTTTTGACTTCGGTGTGCCTGAGATGTAAAGAGGGTACCCAGTCAGGATCACAATCTAGGAATTCATACGCTGGCTTGCCTAAGAAGAGATAAAAGAACTTGATTAGATGATCTAGATGTTTGTGAACGATCCTGTGTTACATATGAGCAGTTAATAAGTTTAATATTATTTAATTAAACCTTACCTGTGTGGAAATGCTTCGAACACACAAACATGTGTCTGGAAATACTCCTGAAAGTGATGTTTGTTCGTTTAACAGGAGACACCCATGTCACCATGTCTCTGTTAGCTCAGCAACCTGTGTTCCTCTGTGTTGTTTTCATGCCGGAAAGATGAAAAAACGGACTCCATTTGCAATACGGCTCCCCCTGCGATCGTGAGAACGATTGTGACAGTTCACAACACAACAAGCATTCACCATTTCAGCATATTTCACCTAGGATAACACACTACAACTAACGCAAACCCCGGTCACGTCAGACTCCGTGTCCGAAAGTCCCGGGATGCTTTGCGCGATCCCGGTCCGCTGACGTCACGATTCCAAGCTCTATACCACACACATGTCCTCCTTACTCATGGTGCAGCTGAAAAAACTTTCCCATAATGCTTAGCGTTTTTTTTAGTTTTCCAGCTAAATCTGGAAAACTAAAAACAACAGTAGCTCATGGCTCACTGCTAAAGCTGGAAAACAAACAAAAAAACGCTAAGCATTATGTGAAAGACAACAAAATCCACTCTCTTAGTGGTTAAGGGGAGTGGCTGTGTTGTCTTTCCCATCATGCTTAGCGCTTTTTTAGTTTTTTCAGCTGCACCATGAGTAAGGAGGACATGTGTGTGGTATACTTGCCTCCTGTCCTGTGTGATGTTAAAGTCAGTGGGTTCCTTATTGTAAGACTCAATAGTGTTTTTATTAAGTTTAACTCACACAATGTTAAGAAGGGCAGTCACACAATGTGATTGAACACAAGTGCCCAAGCTGGACCGGAAAAGTATCGGCAGGTTGGATCCGATATCCGATACTTAAATAATGCTGGTATCGGATACTGATACTGGATCGGATAGGCCCCATCCCTAATAGTGACCAAAGGTGCTTTTATGTGGATAGTTTCTTATGTGTTGATAAATTCTCAGTACAATTATGTCACATTTATAAAGATGAATTAAATCAAAGATCCATGACAGAACTCTGGACTGCTTGTACCACAAATGAACATCTTTGAGTTTGTCTGAAGAGTTTAATTTATTAAAACTGGGCGAGCAGCCATTCTGACTGTGTTGTTTACAGCTCTGCATTCTGTGGTAATGACCTTGTAGGGACAAACTCCAGAAGGCTTGATGCGTCTTCCAAGGCTGACAGATTGAAATGCCTTCTCTTCTGATGATGAGCACTGTCCTGCATTCCAATGAGTAAAAAATAAAGAAGAAAAAATAACCATCATCAAATTACACCATCTGTTTAGACAAGACATTGAAATACCAGTTTTCCTGCAATTGACCAGGAACATTTTACCTGCATTTCTCTGCCTTTGACAAACATTTTATTTTATTTTATTTTTATTTATTTATGTAATTTATTCATCTCAAATCAAAACATAAAACAAAAAATTCAGAACATATATAGAAAGCAAAAAAACAGATTTAAAATGAAAGGAAGCAGATGAAGAATAAAATTCTTATAATATCTGCCCCTTTTAAAAACAAAATTCTATTTAACACTCAAATCAAACAATGATCATACATTAACAAAAATTCATAGCCCATAACAATTTTTGAAGATTAATAAATTAACAATTTTGCATTTGTAGATATCTATTTAAGAATTTGCGTTTAATCAACTTTTTAAATATAGGTTTTGATTCAATTTTTTTGTCATCATTTTCCAAACCATTCCATAAATCTATTCCATGCATTAAAGTAAACCGACCCTTTAAACTGGTTCTATAATGTGGCTTAACAAAAATGTCTGTTCCCTTAAGATTGTAACAGCTTTTTCTTTTTAAAAAATGTCTTTGAATATTATGAGGTAGTTTGTGGTTTTGAGCTTTATGCATTAATAAGTAAATATTGTAGTCTACTAGATCGTAAAACTTCAACAGTTTCATTTTATAGAATAGATTGTTTGTAGGATGATAATAATGCACTCTTGTTATAATTCGTATAGCTCTTTTTTGAAGGATGAAAATAGGCTTTGTTAAGGTTTTGCACGCAGTTCCCCAGACATCAACACAGTAAATTAAGTGTGGTACTATGATTGTATTGTATAACAAATACAAGGCATTGTCATTCAGTAAATCCTTTGCTTTATATAATACTGCTATGGATTTGGACAACTTAGTTTTTACAGAATTTACGTGTTGTCTCCATGATAATTTATCGTCAATAATTACACCTAGAAACTTCATTTCACTGACTCTCCCTATTTCCACATCATTAATTTTGAAGGGAAAAACTGAGGTTATCTTTTTTTTGCTAAAAATCATATAATTGGTTTTATCAATATTCAATGATAACTTATTTAAATTAAACCAGGTTTGTATATTAACAAACTCATTATTCATCAAATCAATCAAATAATTCAAGTCATCACTAGAACAAAAAAAAGTAGTATCATCAGCAAAAAGAACACATCTAAGCATACTTGACACATTCATCAAATCATTTACATATATAATAAACAATTTCGGTCCAAGCACAGAACCCTGCGGCACGCCACATGAAATATCACAGAGGCCAGATCTTACATTGTTCATATGTACAAATTGTTTTCTGTTATGCAAATAACTACGTATCCAATGCAGAGCTGTTCCTCTAATACCGTATTTGTCCAGTTTTTCGAGTAGAATTGAATGGTCGATAGTGTCAAATGCCTTTCTTAGATCAACAAAAACACCTAGACAATATTGTTTTTTATCAACAGCTGTGATGACATGTTCCATCAATTCCATGAGAGCCATGGAAGTTGAGTTATTTGCTCTGAACCCATACATTGATGTAGCAGCCTGTTTCACTATATACACCCTATCACTGCATGGCCTAGAAACCAAAATAATATTGAACCCATTTGTTAGGATAATTTAATATTATTCTTTCAATATATCTTTAAATAAATATGCCACACAGGAGAGGTATATAATTTTCTTAATCCCAGGTTTAATCTTGCAAGATGAAGCAGAGTTAAAATACAGGCCTCAAGACGTTTACATGGTGCTCCGTCTTACGTCTGCTCAAAGAGAGCATGAAGAAATGTCTTTTAATAATGTTATCAGACAAAGACGAGTTCAGACGACTCGCAGCCTCCTTGCTTATTCGGGTGAAAGTTCCATGCTTATGCAGCACTCAGTCCAGTCATAACAACCCTTAACACACATGATAATATGAGTCATATAACATTTGACATTAATAGGTGAAAAACATCTGTGACCTTTCACATCTCCACAGTGGTTAATTTGAGCCGGATCCTGCTGGAACAAGATCCGGGAACTCTCTCGTTTTGACCGCTCAGATCCAGCAACTCAAACCTCTGTCCTTAAAAGTCCAAAGTTGTTGTGCATTTTCATTTTGATTATTTATTATAAATGCAACGAGAGGAGACGTTGCACAGTCTGTGGAGTGGATGTGCCGGCCGCACCATGCTCCTGCCAGCAGAGACGTGGACTGCATGTCCCGCAGGTAGTGTCTTCTTCATCCACCTTCTGCTGTGTGCCCTGCAGACAGTCGTTTTACACACAGCGTCTCCAGACAGCTCTGCAGGACGCGTGTGCAACTGCTGTGTCAGAACTCCTGCATATATTATTAATATTATCGCGGTGCATAACATTTCAGACATAATAAATAAGCTTAGTTTTAAAAAAAAATTGTATACGAGTGAAATGTTTGATGTGTATTAACATCATTTATCAAAACAACAGCACTAATCTGTCAAAATAAGAGCGATCAAAATGTTGAAAAGACAATTTATTATTTAAAATAAATGGTTGGATGGATTGTCCTTAGCTGGACAACAGAGAATTGAAGCACCTGAAAGCAGTAATAACTGAGACTGGAGCAGAACAATGCGCAGGTCTGAATTCAGCAGAGTTTGGGTCAGACAGTGGA
>JBBPBX010105097.1:0-11633 GCA_038048925.1 Garcialebias charrua
AGTCTTATATCGGGGAAACTAAACAGCCACTGGCCAAAAGGATGGTCCAGCACAGAAGATCAACATCATCAGGTCAGGACTCTGCAGTCTACACTCATCTCCAGGCCAGCGGTCACTCTTTCAGGGATGAAGATGTTCACATCCTTGATAGAGAGGAACAATGGTTTGAGAGAGGAGTAAAGGAGGCCATCTTTGTGAAAAGAAACCGTCCATCATTAAACAGAGGTGGAGGCCTCCGGGTTCAACTGTCCCCCACTTACAATGCTGTTATTGCCAGTATCACTCAGCCCTCTGTGAATAGCAAACAACCATCAGGGTGTTAACGATCCATCGTCAGGCTGATGGTCCTCCTTGCTCATGTGAGCAGCTGGTTTCAGGCTGTCATCAGCCAACTGGTTGATCCACTGTAAGAGGGTGCTATTTATAAGACTGAGCTGAATACAGCTTCTCAGACTGAGGAAGTCTTTCGGACGAAAGACGAAACGTTTCTACAGTTTTTTTTTAATGTCCAGAGGACCAGACTTAGCTTTTTTAGATTTTTCTACCTGGATTATTGAGCATGCATCAGGGTGTCAAACCTAGGTTACCCCAACACACGCTGTTTCCCTTGTTCTTCGAGTACAAGTCTTAACCTCATGGACACTGTTATTACATGAACATTAGACTTTTCTGTCAGTTAAAAAGGAGTCAAATATGTTGACAAATACCTTCTTTACTGAGCTCCACGATTGCCTACAAAGTTAAGAGGATGGAGGATTTTGCGAGAGAGGAGCGCCTCTGAAATGCAACCCAGGCTGCCTTGAGCACCTTCTTCTTCTGGCTTTTCCCTTTTCAGGGGTCACCACAGCGAGTCCTCCTCCTCCACCTCACTCTGTCCTCTGCATCCTCTGTCCTCACTCCAACTACCTTCATGTCCTCTCTAACTGCATCCATATATCTCCTCTTCTTCTCCTCTTTGTGTGTGTGTGTGTGTGTGGGGGGGGTGTTAATAAAAAAAAAAATTTAAAGTCATGGTCAGTTTTATGTCTGATGTTTGCATTACCGTAGTAGTTTTGAAGATACAAACCACTGTGTATTTACTAGACTGCTTTTGGTCCAGCTTGTGATTTGTACATCATGATGTTGGTACATAAATCTAAATTAAAGACTAATGTTGATGTAGAAAACTGGGTGATGTTAAAATGTAAAGATGTTAGAAGCCAACTATTTGTATTGCAGATTTAAAACAAATGTAGTTATATAAAGTGCTTCACATATTAAAAATAAATGGAGGGTTAGGGTAAAAAAAAACAACTACCGGTAACCATTGGTGTTTTACATGGTCTACCTACATGCAAAACCTGTATTTTCAGGCAGAGTATATCATATTCCCAAATATGCATGAATTTGCATAAATGAAAAATCCTTAAATATCCGACTGACATCTGCAACGACGTGATACGCCAAAGATCTGCTGGAACTCTTGAGGGATCGCATATTTCCAGGTACTTCACAGATAAAAATCCGTAAATATACGACTGACATCTTCAACGTGATACGTCAAAGATCTGCTGGATCTCTGAGAAATCGCATACTTCACAGATAAAAATCCATAAATATCCGACTGACATCTTCATCGTGATACGTCAAATATCCGACTGACATCTTCATCGTGATACGTCAAAGATCTGCTGGATCTCTGAGAAATCGCATACTTCACAGATAAAAATCCATAAATATACGACTGACATCTTAAACGTGATACGTCAAAGATCTGCTGGATCTCTGAGAAATCGCATACTTCACAGATACTTCACAGATAAAAATCCATAAATATACGACTGACATCTTCAACGTGATACGTCAAAGATCTGCTGGATCTCTGAGAAATCGCATACTTCACAGATACTTCACAGATAAAAATCCATAAATATACGACTGACATCTTCAACGTGATACGTCAAAGATCTGCTGGATCTCTGAGAAATCGCATACTTCACAGATACTTCACAGATAAAAATCCATAAATATCCGACTGACATCTGTCACGTATACGTAAATATAAACAATCATACGTCATATATGCGGCAAGTATCCGAAGAGATGTAAGCAGTAATCCCGAGGGATAACAGAGCCACATATTTCCGGATCCGCAGCAGATGAAGTATCCGGATTTTGGGATTTTTTAAGGATTAATAAAGTCCGGATCTGTTCGTATCCGGGAATATCCGAAACTGGATTTTCCGAGGATGCGATACGGAAATTCCCGGAAATTGTCCGTATATGTGAAGGATGCGGAGATATACCACATCTGATACTCCCGTATATCTATGGTTTTAGTGCAGTGGGGGATTAAATGTATAACAGATTATAAAGAACAAACAGAGAAGTTAACAATGCAGAATTGAACAATGCCCTAGAGACCCATCACTGCCTGATGCCCTCAAAAAGTTATATGCACGCTTTGAAGACCCAAACAGACACCCAGCACCAGACTCACCTCACCACCAAAAGAAGAGCTTTTCAGCGTGTCCTCAGCTCAAGTGAGGAGTACTTTCAGGAGGATTAATCCTCACAAAGCAACTGGCCCAGACAACATACCAGGGAAGGTGCTGAAAGTCTGTGCTGATCAGCTCTATGAGGTGATGGCGGACATCTTTAATTCCTCACTTACCCAGGCAACAGTTCTCACCTGCCTGAGGACCACAACCATCATCCCAGCCCCAAGGACCACAACCATTATCCCAGTCCCAAAGAGCTCTACAGTGTCTGGTCTTAATGACTACCAGCCAGTAGCCCTCACCCCAATAGTTGCTAAATGCTTCGAAATACTGGTCATGACCCACATCAAAAGAAACATCAACATCAGCAAGTACCCTCACCAGTAAGCATATCGCAAGAATCGATCAAAAGAAGACACCATTTCCTCTGTGGTCCACAGTGCTCTCACCCACCTGAGCAGATGGACTCCTGCATCCGTATGCTGTTTGTGGACTTCACACCTGCCTTCAATACACACAATAGCACAGAAGACTGTTGGAGTCAGCCTCCCCTCCATCAAGACACTTACACTTCTAAATGCAGGAAGAGAGCCACCTGCATCATGAAGGACCCCACTCACCTAGCACACTTTCTTTTTGCCCCACTCCCCTCAGGTAGAAGGTTGAGGAGCATTAAATGTAGAACCACTAGACTAATGAAGAGCTTCAACCCTGAAGCTGTTAGGCTCATGAATCCCTAATCAGAATTATCACTGTGAAAAAAAAACTGTAATGCCACTTTGTTGACATGTGCTACTGACTAGCCATGCTGCTGATCTTGTGCTGTTTATTTATTTCATGCTGCTGTCTTCATTCGTACTCATCTGCTCATACAGACTCATGTCCGTGCTGCTGTGGTTCAACATATTGTTTTTTGCCATTAGTGCTTAGTATATTCTTGATTGATGATTATCCGATCAGTCGCATCTGACTTTCGGTCATTTTATGAATCTTCGTACTCCACGCCTTCTTGTCTTTCACCAATTCTTTCAATTCCACAATTGGCATATTCATTGTTGTCATGATTGTGTCGAGCCATCTTGTTCTTTGGCGGCCTTATCTTCTTTTTCCACTGACTTTTCCAAGCATCATTGATGTTTCTAAAGAATTAGCGCGCATCACGTGGCCAAAATATGAGAGCTGCTGTTTGGTAATTTTGCCCATTAATGACATTATTGGTTTGACGTGGTCCAAAACTGCCTTGTTCTTCATCATGGCAGTCCAAGGTATTCTTAGCATTCTCCTCCAACACCAAAGTTCGAAAGCTTCGACTTTTCTTTTCTCTTCTTTTCTAAATGTCCAACTTTCGCAACCATACATCATTATAGGGAAGACAATTGCGTTGACCTCTCTGACTTTTGTTGCAATGCTAATATCCTTGCTCTTCCAGATCTTTTCCATTCCCTGCATTGCAGTCCTGCTAAGTGTGATTCGCCTCTTGATCTAGGGGGCCAATGCCCCACTGCGGTCGATTTTAGCTCCAAGGAAAATTAAATCTTGGACAGACTTGATTACTGTGTTGTTGATTTGCATGTTCATTGCACCATTGCCTGCCGTGGTCATAACTTTAGTTTTTTTGATGTTCAGGTACAGTCCCATTTGTTCGCTTTCCTCTTGCGCTCGTCGGACGAGGCAGTCGAGGTCCTTTTCACTCTCTGTGAGCAGGGTTGTATCATCTGCGTATCGAAGATTGTTGATGTTTCTGCCACCGATTTAGATTCCAATTTCAGATTCGTCCAAATTGCATCACCTCATAATCACTTCTGCGTACAGGTTGAATAGAACTGGTGATAGGATGCAGCCTTGTCGAACTCCTTTCCCGACTCGAAACCACTCCGTGTTCCCGTAGGCTGTCCTAACCGTTGCTTCTTGGTCATTGTAAAGTGATTTTATTAGCTGTACGATATGTTCAGAGACGCCCATTTGTTTCAAGCACTTCCATAGCTTTTCATGTTCGACGCAGTCAAAAGCTTTAGTGTAGTCAATGAAGCTCATATAGACGTCCTTTTGATATTCCCGGGTCTTCTCCATGATCCAGCGCAGTTTCACGATTTGATCTCTAGTGCTGCATCCCTTGCGAAAGCCAGCTTGAACTTCCGGCAGTTCCCGTTTGACAATTGTTGGGATACGTTTCTGTTTGATCTACATAGATCATACAGAAGTGTATTTTTAGTTTAGCACAATTAAATTATTAAATCAAATCATAGATCTTACTACTGTTTTTATTTACAATTTATACTTTTGTTGGATGTTACTGGGATCCAGTGTTTTGTTCCAGCACATGTACCACATGTGGTATGGATGACAAATAAAGACACCTTAAAACTTAACCTTAAAGGGGACCACATGTAAGTATTTAAAATTTTTATGTTATGTCTGTGTGCTATCTTGACAATATTAATTCATTTTAATACACAAAATAATTCTTAGATAATTAATTATACCCTTTTTAATTCTGCCATTTTTAACTTTCGTTTTGAACGACCGGTTTCTGATACTGAGTTCTGAAGTCCACGCCCTTCAAAGATCTGTTTACGCCCTCTGTAACAGCCAGTATCTGTAATGTGTTGTTGTTTTAAAATTAGCTCTTTTTTTATTACTCATTTGACTTACTGTTAGTGCTAGCTTAAGATAACTTACCGAAACCCGTCTGAGCGCACCGCAATGTGCTGCTCCTTGTAGCATGAGACCACCCGAATCCGATGCTAATGTTAGCTTGTTCCTCTTCCGGTTTTCGCCAGCTCCGCTCGTTGCACGCGGAGATTTTGAGAGTTATCGCTGTTCCAGTCAAGACACACACAACGTTCACCAAGTGTCTCCCGTAAACTAATCCGTAAGGAGAAGGTCCTCGCTGCTGCGAGGCTGCTGCGAGGCAGCTGCGAGGCTGTACAGTTGAAGCTCCGCTCCATCGCGCCAGAAGAGGGTCCCGTTGACGCCGGTCCCTACGCCGGGGGTCTGCTCGTTTAATTTTTGCCGGCTGCGCGTTGGGAGCGATCGCAAATCTGTCTGTTGGGGGAGCAGCATCTCCACTGCTGACAGGAAGAGACTGAACAAGATCCTCAGGAAATCCAGCTCTGTCCTTGGGTGTCATGTTGACCCAGTGGAGGTGGTGGCCGACAGGAGAATGAGGACCAAGCTTCAGCGAATGCTGGAGTTCCCGTCCCACCCCATGCACCACTCTCTGACAGCCCTGAGCAGCTCCTTTAGTGCCCGGCTGCGGCACCCTAAGTGCGTGAAGGAAAGATACCGCAGGTCTTTCCTTCCGGCTGCCATCAGACTGTACAACACGCGCTGCTCTTAGTAGCTCTTAGTAGCTATATTTCGTTTTATACTGTTTCAGTGGTTTTTTTGTACTAATTTGTATTATTTATGTATATAGAGATTTTTTTTAACATTTTCTGAACTGGTTCTGCTCTGTCCTCTATGCTGCTGTGGCAATGTAAATTTCCCCACTGTGGGATTAATAAAGGCATCTTATCTTATCTTATCTTAAATACACTAAAAATTGAACTAAAACATAAAAATAACAATTATACTTTATTTATAAAGCCATTTAAAAAAACACAGCTGCAACAAAGTGCTGTACACATGAAATTAATAACATATAAACAAAAGATGAGATGAAATCATGAAAAACAACAGTCATGTGTTTAATACAGAAGTGGGTTGAGCCTAACATGGGGTTGCTAGGTGAGGGGCTGGACTCAGGTTGGGGTGGGTTGTCCTCTCTCGCTTTTGACGTCACAAGCGAGATTGACTTCCAGTTTATTTCAAAAACGAAACCTATATTATCACAGTAAAATAAATCTACTTAGAGTAAATAAACCACTGGGTGCATTTTTTTGGCCTTTGGACTGTTTTTTTATGAAGTAAATACCCAAAGTTGAGTAAAAAAACATTAAAAAGTGAATTTTGAATGTGTGGTCCCCTTTAACACTCTTGATCTGGTTCTGACTTGTGGCATACAGATTAAGAATTTATTAATCCATCCATCCATTATCTTTACCCACAGTGAAGTCAGTAACACGTTACTCTGGTCGGACCACTTTTTTCAGTAACTTGTAATCTAACGCGTTGCTATTTCAAAACCCAGTAATCAGATTAAAGTTACTTATCCAAATTACTGAGCGTTACTTTTTTTTTTGTCATTTTCTGTAGTACTGTAATTTTATTTCATTTCCTCAATGCGTCTCGGGGAGTGATTTAAAAAAAAAGACTCAAGGAGTGACGTCGGTCTATGCGACCTGAGTTTAAGCACGGCGCTATTATCTTGCAACACGCATAGCATTAGCATCTCGTTGCGGTCTCCTGTTTGGGAACGTTGTGGCTTTCTTGTTAAAAGACGAGCGCAAATCCAAAACTGTGTGTGGAATTTGTTTTACGGAGATTGGCTCTGCAGCAGATAACACGTCTAACTAACGGACTTGAAACGATGTCATCTGAATGTGAACGAAGAAAATCAGCTTGTTGCAAACACTGCTAACAGCAGTAGCATTTCAACAACCTTCATCAGGTTATTCAGATCAGTCCAGATCAATAAAACAAACTGTATGAGTTTTTAAAGCTCTGGATCTACGTCTGAAATGTTGTTGATGCTCAGGCTTTAAAGTTATTGAGTCCTACTACAACATCCATCACGTCAACACTTTAGCCAAAAAGTTCAGCACTTTATGAAAAAACTAAAACTGATATTGTCAACAAGCCCTGGACCAGATTAAAGCTCTGCACTGATGATGATGATGATGATGATGATGACCGAGAGATCCAACCACCTCAACCGTTCAAGAAGAGGTATTGTTCTTTTATTACTATTATATAATTAACCTTTTTAATTTAAAATTATAATTTTATTAACTATTTTTGTGTGTGTGTTTTATTTCCAGTCTGGAACAGAGTCAGCAGCTGTTCTTCTTCCTCTTCAGGGAAATCCACCAGAGATCACCTGCAACTAAGAAGTGTATGAGTAATGAGGACAAATACAGCCACACTGCTTTTACTCTTGTTGTAGATATGATTTTCTCCACCACTGGAGATATTCACTGCAACTAGATCTGTGCTTTTAGCAGAAAATGTGGACAAGTTGGTCTTTTTGGACAAAAACTTTAAACTTGATTAGTTAGATTGTAAACAGTCTGTAGCTGCTAATTGTTCTGGTTCTGGCGGTTATTGTATTTATTAAGATTTTTATTATTGTTAGTATAGTTTATTTATTGTAAATAATGCAGTTTATTTAAAATATCATCCAAATGGGTGGCTTTTATTTATTTTTATACAAACGTATTGTTTACTTGACACATTTTCAAAATAAACATTTTATAAGTCTTTTTTGTAAAAATATTATTTGTTTAGTGAAGTCAAAAAAGACCCAATTTTTATATAAAGCAAGTATTTCTTTATTCATTCAACCTTCATTTATGATATTGAACTCAAGAAATACTACCTTATTTTTTATAAAACGTATTTATGTTTAATGAACTCAGACTATTTTATGTTTATAAAAACAAGTATTTATGTTTAATGAAGTCAAGAAAGACCATTTTGTTTTTTGAATTTTTTTATTAGTAATTATTTTATTAATGCATTTAAATTGTTTATGTATTGTGACAGAGGGTTCTTGTCAGCAGATGCTGAAGTAACTTAGTAATCTAACTTAGTTACTTTCCAAATCAAGTAATCAGTAACTTAACTAAGTTACTTTTCCCAAGGACTAATCAGTAACTTAACTAAGTTACTTTTTCAATGTAACTATGCCATCTTATTCCTTTTTGGGTCATGGGAGTCACTGTTGCCCATGTCCAGCCATCACTGTGCCACAGGCGGGGACACACTGGATGGGTTGCAAGTCCATCACAGGGCCACATAGAGACAAATGAGACAAATAACTTATCGTAAGTTCACATTAAATGACTACACAGTCACTGAGAGTAAATTTCATCTTAGCATGTGTTTTTCAAAAAACACTGTAAGCAGATTTAAAGATTCTCTTCCATCATTGTTTTTGTCTGTCTTGCAGAGTAATACATCAGAAAGCAGTGACTTAGATCACCTGGTTGATAAACGTATAATTTATTGGCAAACTTCACTCGATAAAACTGCTCAGCTAAAAAAAAAAATAATAATAATAATAATCAGAGGAGACTGGCTCCTTGGTTCAATTCTGAGTTACATATTTTAAAACAGGCATCTCGAATACTGGAAAGAAAATGGCGCTCCACTAACATTGAATATGTTTTACTTATCTTGCAGAGAAAGCTTGCTAACTTGTAAAAAAAAAACACCCCACAAAGCCAGAACTTTATATTATTTATCTTTAATTGATGAGAATAAAAGTATCCCCAAATTCCTTTTCTTTTTTTTCCCTTTTTTTTAGTTTAGAGCACACCATAGAACAGAAACGGCAATAGTGCAATTTAATTATGATATTATCTTGGCCTCTGACAATGGACTTGTATCTAACTGGTCCTGCTAGACCTCAGTGCTGCATCTGATACAACTGATCACAATATGTTACTAGAGAGGATTGGATATGATAATGGAATTACAGGAATGGCTCAAAATTGGTTTAAATCATATTTACAAGAGATACAAGATACAAGATACAAGAGATTTTTATTAACATTGCACCAGTTCTCACTAATACAACGTGATAATGTATACACAGTCATCCAGAGGAGGGAGGAGAATGTAAAGCTGTTGCATATTCAAACACATGACATGTTCTTCAGCGCGGCCTTCTCTCATCCGTCACGGGATGAAGAGCAAATCAGATATGGAAAAAGGAAAAACACAATAGGTATCATTTGTGATATTCAAAAAAAGAATCTATCAAAGATTGCCTTAAGACACTCTATGATAAAGTCCCAAAAACTCTATCAGCATTAAGCACAACCAGACGAGACATTGTTGCAGTTTGACGACACGCAAGGAGATCAAGAGTCTGTGAGTAGCATTCAGAGAAACACAGTTCAGCAGTTGTCTCAGCTTGGCGCTTATGATTTGATTTTATTTGTTTTCTCAGGGACAGTGCACAACAATACATTGACCTACAAAAACAGGAAAGATGCATTGTGCCAGGTTATAGTAATAATACTAATTTCCGCCTGTAGTCCTATCCGAGCGCACACACAGAGATCTCTGGGGGGGGGGGGGGGGAGGTCAGCAAGGTCTCTTCAGCTCTACGACTCCAGGAGAATAGTTTCCAGACAGCCTTCTTTTCAAGGTCGTGTGCAGAAACCAGATTAGATAGTTCTTTTGTTTATCTTCAATCCAGGCCACAGTGTTCTTTTTGACTGCAGCCTTCCAAGTCCAGGTGCTGTTCAGGTCCAAAATCGCCGAATCATATGAGGTTCCGAGCTACGAACCCCCATCTGTGCCCTGATTGAGGCCGGGCGGCTGTAAACGAGTTCCAAAGCGCACCGCAGGTCCGCGGTGGTCTACCGCCGCTCCCATCGTGCGATTCAGTTCGTACAACAGCTGGGATGAGGAGCTCACAGCCCGGATCAGAGAATCTTGCTGATCAGGAAGTTTGGCCAGCGCGCTGATAGCCGCCGAAGTCTTCCTGAGCTTCCAGTAGCAGACAGCTCCGCTGACGCCAAAAAACAGAGCAGCTGCCACCAATATCCCAATAATCCACAAATCTTCCACGTCTTCGACAGACAAGACGGTCAGACACATAGGTTGCCACTGTCCCCACGAGTCCATCATGTATCCGACAGCGTGCGTGTCAGAGGGGCAGACTGCTTCTCCTGGCCCGGTCCGCTTCGTGGAAAAAATCTTATCTATAGAGGAAACAGCCCAATTTATTAAATCCATCGCAAATTGGTTCGAGTGAGCGCTGAAGAGTCACAGACGAGACAAAAAGCAAGCAGGGAGGAGGAAAACTTAAGGAGGGTAGGAGCAAAAGATATGCGACTTGCTTTGCCGAGAGCAGAAGTAGTATCTGATGGACTCCAGTTTGTAAATGTAAATAATGAATCTTCACACACCAAAGTTATGGAGTTCCGCAGGGTTCAGTGCTTGGACTAATTACGCTTTACTTTATATATGCTTCCATTAGGTAAAGTTGTTAAATAGCATGGGGTAAATTTTCATTGTTATGCTAATGGTATACAGTTATATTTGTCAATGAAACCCAGTGAATCCAATCAAATACTTAGACTACAAGCACATCTTAAAGACATAAAAACCTGGATGACCATTAATTTTCTACTTTTGAATACAGACAAGACTGAGGTTTCGGTTTTTGGACCTGAGCATCTTAGGAATACATTTTGCAGTCTTTCACCCTCCTTGTTTGGCATTAATATGGCCTCCAGCTCTAATGTTAAAAATCTTTGTGCTATTTTGGATCAGGACATGTCTTTTAATACCCACATTAAAAACGTTACTAGAACCACCTTTTTCCACCTGCATAATATCGCTAAAATTAGAAACATCTTATCTAAAAATGATGTAGAAAAACTGGTACATGCATTTATCAGGTCTAGACTGGACTAATGCAATGGTTTGTTATCTGGGTATCCAAATACTTCTAGAAAACATCTTCAATTAATCCAAAATGCGGCTGCCAGAGTCTAAATAAAGGTTGAATGAATGAAGAAAAAAAAAGGTTTACCAGCTGTTCCTAGAGTTTCCAAAAGCAGAATGGAGGAAGGTCTTTCAGTTATCAGGCTCCTCTCTTGTGGAACAACTTTCAGTTTCTGTCTGTAAGGCTAACACATTGTCCAGTTTTATTTATTATTATTATTATTATTATTATTATTATTATTATTATTATTATTATTATTATTATTTTGTTTTCATTTCATTTATCCTTTATGTATCCAGGTAGTCTCATTGAGCCACGAGAACTCATTTTCAAGAGAGACCTATTTTTGGGGAAGCAAGTAGTGGGGATTAAGGGTCTTGCTCAGGGGCCCAGAGTGGGGTGAAGGCAGGTATGGGTGTTTCACCTTTTTCCACGCACATTTTTTATGTTGTCGGTACCGGGGATTGAACTGGCGATCTTCTGATAACAGGCCCACTTTCTCTAACCTCTGCGCCACCACTCCCGCCTAAGATTGTTTAAAGCTCCGCTGACATCATCTTTTAACTTTCCATAAAATGGCACAACAT
>JBBPBX010105098.1:0-11633 GCA_038048925.1 Garcialebias charrua
AAAAAAGTCACATTTTTGTCATCTGTGTATGTTCCCATACTTGACAGATGAAATTGGTCTCTGCATTTAACCCAACCACCACCAGGTGGTGCAATGAGCAGCCGTAGTCAGCGCCCGGGGAGCTGGGGAAAATAGATGTGCACTCATAGACACCCCAAGGTGTGCCGTGGCCGGGGTTCGAACCTGGGTCCTTCGGATCCCAAGTCCGATTCCCCTGCCACTATGTAGTCAGCTGGGTTATCCGTTCCTTTCCTGTAGACTATTCGAAGATCGTATGGTTGAAGCCTTAGTCCCCATCGCTCGATTCTTGCAGGTGGTTTTGAATGAGGGTTGTTCCATATTACTTCCAGCGCTTTGTGGTCTGTAACCAAAATGAAAGGGTGTCCATACAGATATAGGTGGAAATGTTCACAGCTCCGTACTATTGCCAATGCTTCTCGTTCTGTCTGCGAGTAGCGTCTCGCAACGTCGCTTAGAGCACGACTAGCGTATGTTATAGTGTGTCTTTCTCTCTCCTTTACAAGTTGATAAAGAATCGCTCCTAGACCAACAGGGCTTGCGTCTACGACTAGTTCAGTGTCTTTGGTAGGATCAAAGTATGACATCACAGTCTCACTGGTTAAACTGTCTTTCAAGTCTTGCAGGGCTTTTGCTTGGATTGGACCCCAGCACAATTGTGTGCCTTTCTTGGTCAGCTCTCTAAGTGGTGCTGAAATTGAAGCAAAGTCTTTAATGAAACGTGAGCAATACGTCGCCATGCCCAGCAGGCTTCTCACCTCAGTGGGGTTTTCCGGCGCGCTAGCTTCCTTGATTGCAGCAACCTTCTTTGGGTCTGTAGATATGCCGCCGGCTTGGAAGATGAATCCAA
Organism: Garcialebias charrua; assembly: GCA_038048925.1. Classification (NCBI taxonomy): domain Eukaryota; kingdom Metazoa; phylum Chordata; class Actinopteri; order Cyprinodontiformes; family Rivulidae; genus Garcialebias; species Garcialebias charrua. Next base: position 869 of record JBBPBX010105098.1, read on the forward strand.
AAAATTCCAGCCTAGATTTGTTGAATTCACACTTATCTTTGTTAAGTGTGAGACCTTTCTCCTTGAGCCTCTGGAACACCATTGTGAGGCTTTTGTCATGATCTGCTTGTGTCTGTCCATGCACAATGATGTCATCGCTGAGGTTTTTCACACCTTCAATTCCTTGTAGAGCCTGACAGATGGCATTTTGAAAAACGTCTGCCGCTGATGATATGCCAAAATTCAGACGTTTGTACCTCCTCAGACCTTTATGTGTGCTGAATGTTGCGGCCGTGGCACAGTGGTAATGGCAGTCGACCCCCAATCGGAAGGCTGGAGGTTCGAATCCCGCGTCCGCCCACCATGTGTCGTTGTGTCACTGGGCAAGACACTTAACCCAGAGTTGCTCCCGGTAGGTCTGGATGGCGCCTTGCAAGGCAGGCTACCACTACCGGTGTATGAATGTCTGAATGAATGGGTGGATGGCTGGTATTGTAAAGCGCTTTGGGGCTCCTCGCAGGGGGCTGAAAAGCGCTATATAAATAAGCTCCATTTACATGTATCGGCTGTCAGGGCGGAGTTCTAGCTGATGGTAGCCAGCTCTTAGGTCTAGCTTGGAAAAGACCGTCGCTCCGTTCAACTCATGGATGACATCGTCCATAGTGGGAGTAAGATTACGTTCACGTTGGATGGCAGTGTTAGCTTGTCTCATGTCTACGCAGATTCTGACTTCATTCGGTCTTTTGGGTTTGGGTGGAGTCACAATTGGGGAGACCCAAGGTGTAGGCCCAGTCACTGTCTTGATTATATTGTTGTCTTCTAACTTTTGGAGTTCATGTTCTACTCTCTGATGAATGTGAAATGGAACACGTCTGTGTGGCTGACATGTGGGCTGAACATTAGTGTGTAGTGGACATGACCTTGTCCACTTTTAAGACACCTGTGTACTTTTGAACTGTCCAGTGATGACCTTTACTGACCACTCAGTAAAGCAAGACATTTACTACATAATCATTCATTTAGCTATAATCTGATAAATATAGTCACCAAAAGAGACTATTTCTATCTTTGATTTTATTCTAATGTGATCAAAAGAATAACTTTTGTCATTTTCATGATGTGTGCTTTTTAAGCTGTGTTATTCTGTGAGAGTTAAACTGTGTCCACTGCTGTGTTAAAGGGAAATATCGGGTCACAGAGACCCGACTGTTTTGTTTAGAAATAAGAAGACAGTTTAATCAGTTGTTTTTCATGAACAAGGCTCCAGCTTTCTCTGTCTGTTCCTAAACATTTCCCTCTGCTCTGGCTTTAACCTTGGGTATGATAAGGCAAGTGAACTCCTCTCTGTGTTCCTGTCTTTTTAAGTTCTAACTGTGCGGAAACGCTTCAGTCTTTGAATGGACAGAGAGTTTGAATGGACGGAGACCTGAAAGCTCTCTGCCTTGCAGCTGGTCAAGCTTGGTCAAGAGCCAAAGACTAACTTGTCAGCTAGAACTGATGGACGCCTCCATCCAGTTCCCCGAGCAAAAGCTCCAAAGTTCTTAATGAACTTTCTTTGAGAAACATCTCGTCTTGAAGTCAGCCAGAAGCTGCCACATGTTTCTGACGGCTGACGCGGATCCGAGGAGACGTTGGAAGTAAACGACCAGTTCAGACGTACGAGGGCCGGAAGGACTCTGTGCACCTGGGAGGCTGGCAATATCTTTATCAGACGCATCGTCAAAAGGTAAAGAGCGGTTTACAAACGTACCTGGGATTTAGCCGAAGTCGGATGGAAAGTGTCATCTCTGGTTACACTCGAGATAAATAACTTAATCTCTCCAACCTCTTATTCCTCCTACTCTTTCCCCTCTCTATCTAAGCTGGAAACTATATTTTTAAGCTAAAAGAGCCCACAGACTAAATATGTTAACATCCAATATTTATGTCTGTTGTGTTGAATTTAAGTGTGCTGACGTATTTGAATTGAAAGAAAGTGAAATCATGTCAATCAAGTGTAATGGTGTTAATTTAGTTGATTTATTTTAAATAAATGATAGTGTCTCTTTGACATATCAAACTAAGTTAACGTGTCCATTGTCACTTAATGGCTCTGTTTATTTATCCATCATAAAGATCACAGAAATATTGAATAAACTGAAAAAGAAGAGAATCCGTGAATTTACTATTCAATCTGAATAAGTAAATTAAGGTAAAAAGGAGGTCAGTATTAAACTGACCCCCCCTTTAACCCCTTTACATCTGGTGGCCTCGTATCGGCTTCTAAAAGTTTATTGATAAATCTGTGGTCTCAGTCATGAACTGTAACGTCATGTTTGCATAAAAGGATCCAAGTTTTAAACTCTGAGGATAATGATTTTGGCTGGAAGTGTTCAAAGCAGGCAGATTCTGCATGTTTTTATCATTTGAAGCTGTGAGATTATTATTGTTTCAACTCTGTTAGACGCTGTTGGAAGCATTCAGGTGAAGTTTTGTCAGCCGTAGTCTGTGGAGGTTCTGGTTCGGTCCAGTTCACGCGGACTCCTGTACAAAGCTTTGTTTGACCGCCGAGTCAGAAGCCTGAAAGCTAATTTAACATCTACAAGATTGCTGTTGTGGTATTTTACATTTTAAAGAAGGTCGAAGCAGCATATATGTTAGAACGTTGTCGGATAGTGGTTCTGAAACCCGAATTCTGCTCCTTTAAAGTGGACGGAACCGACCTGAACGCGCTCCGAGTGAGTCCGTGTTTGTTCAAACAGCTGCAGTGCTGTGTTACTGAGCGTAACTAAGTTTGCCTGTCTAGATGTGCGCGCCGCATGTTTCAGAATTTTGGGAAGTTAAATTGTAGCGTTTGAGTTGTTTTAAGAGTCTATAAAGTTGTGGTCTGCTGTGCAAGCTAACGTTAAGAAGACGTGTCTCATGTCCGTTTATGAGCTGTGATTGGATGATACGAGTGCTGTGTGCTGTGAATCACTCTTGTAGCGAACGCTGATTCGCTGTTGTGTGCTGTCAATCACTCTTGTGGCGAACGCTGATTCGCTGTTGTGAGCTGTCAATCACGTCGCACGCCGTTGCGACCAGCCCACTTTGTCGTCATTTCCGGCACGACATTGGTCGAAGGTAAGGATCTACATTCGCCATGTATGCTTGTAGAATGAACTACTGACGCTGTGATTGATTTGTTGACGCCACGTATGTTGTAGCGAGCTCCGCCTCGCAAGCACTGAAGCTGGTGACGCGCTACGCACGCTGCGTTGGCCCGCCCATTTTTGTCGTCACTTCCAGGTGCCGCACTTTGCGTGACAGGCATAGTTGCCAAGTCCGCTTATTTCAAGCGGCATTGGGCTTGTTTTTTCCTGGAGTCGCTTTTAAATTCGGTGAGCCGCTTGTGGCGGTTTTTTGTGCTTACCATGGGTGTTGCGTCGCTTATTTGGGCTTGTTTTGTGAAATGTACTCCTGAAGTTATTTTAAAGGTATTTTTGATGTTTCTCTGCACGCTTAATAAATATGCTGGTTTGGTGCTGATGTAGCTTTATTGTTTAAACTGCACAATACACTTATCAGACGGCACGATCCTGCATTACTCCGTTCTCTGCACTTTCTATCTTCACACACACACTGAACCCGCGTGCCTACGTCACGCTCTCTCTCTCGCGGTGCGTTCACTGACACTCTGTAATATACATGCACGAACACTGCTGTATACATTACAGTATTGTGACATCATTTTTGAACTTTGCATATAGTGACACCACATATATATCTTGTATCATTCAACTATGTTCGTTTTTAGCAAACAAAATGATAAATTAATGAAAATTACTTTCAAAGTGAGTTTAAAATTAAAAACCGTGTTTCTTCACGGGACATCCGACTACACGCGAATGCAACATTGTTCTTTATTCTTTGTCTCTGTTCTTTATTCTTTGTCTAGACAAGACAACGCTAATGTGAGCTCTAAGTGGGGTAAATATGGAAAAAAATATAATAAAGATTGGGAGAAAGAGCGTGCTCTTCAAGACTGGATCCGACCACAGATGGGAGAAAAATGCAAAATGTATTTTTATTTTTTAGACTGAATACGTTCTTTTATGTATAATTTTGCTAGATATATGTAATGCCATAATAAATATGTTTATACTGTTTAAAACTGCCTTTTTTTACACAATGGGATGGGTTGCCAGCTGGGCTTTTTTTGGGCTTTTTTTGAAAGAGCGAGCCGCTTGTTTGTGCTTGTTTTGAAGGAGCTGATCGCTTCTTTCGGTCTGGAGATCTGGCAACCCTGGTGACAGGTCACACTCGCTGGTTCACGCTCGTTCACACACGAACACACACTTAAACACTCATCTGAAGCCATCAACCCTGTCTAGCAACATAAACTTGTCTCTGACAAGAACGCGGTTCGAGCAATTATCACGTTCTTACTGAAAACTAACCCTAATAGGTTGTTTTCTTTCCATGTACTGATTTAAACTCAGTCGCTTCGTGATAACATACTCGACGCTGCCCCCTGCTGGACGTTAATAGATGAGTTTTCTCTCAACACATCATAAAGTCAGCATTTTTTATGGTGAAAATTACCAGCTTTAAAATTGTTCTGTACACAAACAAAAAATCCTGTTTATTTTAAATAAAGAATTTTTGAATAACAGAGGTACAGACGAACAATTGATGCTCATTTTAAATACTGAAGAGATTTAAAATAACACTCAAAAAGCATCTTTTATTTGATTTTCAGATTAAATAAAATAAATTAAAAAAATGATGGAGAACAGAGAATTTCCACATTAAGCTCTTCACATCTCTGAATTTTAAACAGAATTGGTGTACACTGTACACTTTTAGTTAAAAATTGCATTTTTAACGTTTTTCTGTGTAAAATTAATGACTCCAGTTTATTTTAAATACAAAATTTAAAATAAACAGAAAGCATCTGCTGACTTGATTTTCACAAAAAATCAAAACAAAGATAGCAGAACAACTTTGAGGATGTCAACAGACAACAAATTGATAAAAGTCACTGATTTTTATTTGGAATGCCATCTGTCATGTTATGCTAAGCACACAAACACCTCCAGTTTATTTTAGATAAAAAATATTTAAAATAAACAGGTAATCCATTTTTCACTCCTGAAAACAGTTTAGCCAAACTGCAATACATCTTTTTTAAGGCATAATGGAGCAGCATTCTGGGTACATTTTAGTGTGAACAATGTATTTATTTCGAATCTTTTAAATAGTGTTTGAGTAAGTAAAACGGACGTCATGCTTGGGTTAGTTAGTAACTGTTGTTGAAAAATAAGTTATATTTTAAAGTTAACACTGCAAAAAGGCATTTAACTTTTACAATTCATTTGAGGGTAAAACCTGAAGAAGGTACCTATGAATAGAAATACTTATTACACAGTGAAACACTTAAACCAGACAGCTGATTAGTTTGATTGACTCAGTGCTGCATTAAAAGTGAAGATTTATTTGCACACATTAAAATTCGAACTGTCTTATTGATTTTCACAAAAAATCAAGTTAAAGATGGAAGTTCAAGACGGTACGCGTCCAAGGCTCATACAGTATGTGCCTCTAGAAGACCCATACATCAGAGGGTACCAAGAGGAACCCCGGAGCCATGAACTTGCTCCCCCTGCACCTTGCACAGAGGAAAAATCTTTCTCATTGTGTGGTGACTACTCAGCTGCCCGAAATGTCTTGCAGAGAAACGATGAACATCCATATTTTTTCTTTGCCAGAATTTTGAAGGCGTATATAGGTGACATGATGGAACCTGACCTGGAAGAGCAGACGCTTTTCAAATCTGTTTTCAGGGATAATCTAATCCCTGATGTTAGATTCGAGTTGCCATGGAACTTGGCCTGGGGTGATTTAGAAGCAACATCTTTGAATGAAATAGTAGAGTGTGCTGCGGATGTCTTTGCAGCTAACATGCTAGCCAAAACACCCTTACAGGTGTCCCCGAATGAAGCGGTCAAATCCCACTCGCTGGAGCTAGAAGGGACAAGTTCATCAACTCCCTCTCCTAACAAAGGCGAAAAGAAACAGACCTTTCAACCTGACAAACCACAAAGTGGGGGTATCCGCTGGAGAAAGAAGCCAAAATGGTTCAGATCGAACCAGATGGGTGAAAACCAAGGTCAATCGGTGGGTGGACTTCAAAAGAAATTGAAGGATGGGGACCTATACTCATGTAACTATGCGTTGTCCCAACAGACACCCCCGAGCCTTGGAACTGCACCTCCCGCGCCTCGAACAGAACAGTTCGAAATAGGCAAGGAGTCACAAATGTCCCGGAATAATGGCCCAACACCTCTATGCTCGGAAGAGACAGAGGAAGTAAGTAGTTTGTCAGTAGATTTGAATGTTACTGTGCCTGACCAACCTGTTACAATGAGTGGCATTATCATTGATAATGACACTATCAACATTGACCAACCTGGAGCGATGTGTAGCACTGTCTTTCACAAAGACTCAGAGCACACAAATAACTCAGCGCACACTACTTCTGACATTGCCATGGATGTTGACAGCAAACCAATTGCTGACACACAACAACATCCTGAAGGTCATGATGCTGACAGCCAACAAGATGCTGACAGTAAACAAGATTACACAGCCAGAGTCACACGTGAACAGAAACGTGGACAAAGACCTGTGAGGTTTCTGTGTAACTTTATGCAAAGGGGGGTGGCTAAGAAAGCCTACCTGCCCATCACACTGGAAGGTGTCCTTGAGCGTGAAGCCCTCCTGGATGGCAGTTCTGATATAACTATTATGTCGGCCAAGCTGTTCGAGGAGCTGAGGACCGCCGCCAACGGTGTTGACGGGCAAATACCCTTTGAGGAATGTGCTATTGAGCTACAGGGTCTCGCAGAGACGAGAACAACCCTAACAGCCATAGCTATGGTTCACATGCAGATTGGCAAAACGACACTACACCACCCAGTGTATGTGTCCACACTTGACTCATTCCCATTTCTGGTTGGCCAAGACTTTATAAACCGTTTTGAAGCGATTATAGATTATGGTCAACAGGAAATGTGGGCAACAGTGAGAAAACCCCTGCCAATAAAAGTGCCTCCTCGTTGTGGTACAGACTGCCTAACCGCAGGTACCGCAGTGGCCACGAGGGACTCCCCAACCGTGGTCACAAGCCCGGTAAGTGAACCTTCAACTACAGATGAGACAGTAGAGACTCAACAGTTGGACCAGACTCTGGCCCGACAAGAGAACCTCCTCTGCGAGCTGACACAGTCAGCACTCACTGAACACTACCTACCACAGGTAGTGAAAGGTGTTGAGATCCAAGGATCCTACACCGAAGAGGCTGTACTGTCCTATGGGACAGGTAATTCAGCTATCAGCCAAGCTTTCGATGAAACCTTGGTTCAAGGACATGTGAGTCCTGGAAGTGGCAGTCCGCGACATGCTGACAGTCACTTGGATTTCAGTGTCACAGATTTTGAGGACCCCTCCTCCAACAAAAGGGGGGTGTACTCTCACTCTCTACCACAGGTAGTAGACTGTGTGGAGGTCCGAGGATCCCACACCACAGACGCTGTACTGTCCTCTGGGACAGGTAATTCAGCCATCAGCCAAGCTTTCGATGAAACCTTGGTTCAAGAGCTTTTGAGTATAGAACTACTCAGAGATGACATAGTTCTTACAGACTCAAAGAGCCCCTCTTCAGTCGAGGGGTGGGAAGACGCACACAACGACAGTGACCCGTCGCAGTCTGTACAATCAGACACACCAGCGACTGCGCCGACAGTTGTGACACACCTGAATTACGCAGAAAGAGGTAAACGTACGGAGAAACGTTGGCCGAAGCCTATGAGGTTCCTGTACAAGCTTCCCGATACACTGCGTGAACGGCTTAAACCAAACCATGGCATCTTAACTCGTGCCCAAGGCCTTGACAATCTCAAGGTCCCCACCAATCTCAAAGAACTACAAAGTTTTCTTGGCGTGTGTAACTACTCGAACCAGTTCATAGAGAACTATGCAGACCTTGCAAAGCCACTGACTGAACTCCTAAAGAAAGACGTCCCATTTGTCTGGACTGACAAACAGCAGCAGGCAATGGACGCTCTTATAGACAGGATCAAGTCAGCCCCATGTTTAGTCTACCCAGACTACAACAAAGAGCTTTACTTGGAAGTGGGCTTCTCAGCTCATTGCATAAGTGCAGGTCTATACCAAATACACGACAGAGACAAACGTGTAGTAGCCTACGCCAGCAAAACGATGGCAGGACCCGAGTTGAGATTCTCAGACTGTGAGAAAGCTCTACTGACCACAGTGTGGGCAGTAAAACATTTCTCCAGCTACATTGGTGGACAGAAAATCATTGTGGAAACACAACACCAGCCAGTGACATTCCTGAACAGCCAACGCATCAGAGATGGTGTGGTAACAAACTCACGTGTTGCAACGTGGCTCATGGCGCTTCAAAGTTTTAACCTAGACATACGTTATGGTCAAAACAAGAAGTCACATCTGGGGACAGACTTGGCACTCTGCCAAAAGTGTACACAAGATGTACCAGCAACCCAGCCGTTGGCTGAGAAAAAAACCCCTGTGACTGAAGACCCGAACCACCACTTCTTTGATGACAATATCTGCAAAGATATGACAACATTGTACGTGGATGGATCTTCATTCCTCCGCGACAAAATCTGTAGGGCAGGTGTTGGAGGGGTCCTCCTCCAAGACCAAGAGCAGATCACCTTCAGCTACAAATCAGGCTCTCAGACTTCTCGGTACGCTGAGATTGTCGTGATCATGATCCTAATAGCTCTCCAGATGGTAGTAGCACACTCCATCAAGACCCTAGTCATCTGCACTGACTCTAACTATGCTCGTTTGAGTTTCGCTTGTCACCTTGCTGTGTGGAAACAGAACGGTTTCCTAACAAGCGACAGAAAAGTGGTCAAACACAAAGAGCTTTTCATAGCGTGTGATCACTTGGTGACATCACACGACTTACAGATCTACTGGAAGAAAGTTCCAGGGCATTCTAGAGTCCCAGGCGATGACAAGTACTACAATGACATTGCAGATTCCTTAGCCAAGGAAGGAGCCGACGAAGGTCCTCTATGGTCCTTCGACCCCTCCTGGTTAATCGAGACTCTGCCAACACAACCTTCAGTCAGAGTTATGGCAGTCACACGTGCACAGGCCGCAACCAGACCTGCTGACAACGCAGTCTCTGTACGACCCGCACTGACTGACCCAGACATCATCCAACTACAAAAGTCGGATCCTGCTATCAACTCCATGATACTGTACCTGACTGATCCGAACAAAAATAGTCCGTCTAAAGACGACCTGGATTCCGATCCAGACCTTAAGGTCCTCTATCAGCTGCGCAAACAGCTAAAACTAATCAAGGGCATCTTAACTTTCGCTCATGGACCAACGTCCTCACCTGTGTTCGTGGTTCCCCATGACCAAAGGGGGGTGATGTTAGTCCATGCCCATGATCTCCCGTCCGCAGGACACAAAGGAGATAAAGCCACGCTGACGGCATTAAAACAAATTGCCTATTGGCCTGGAATGAAAAAGGATGTCAAGGACTACATTGAAGGGTGCGTGGTCTGTGGCCAGTTTCAGCCAACCAGACCACTTCACAGAGCACCACTGCAAAGCAGAGGCATTGCATTCCCATGGTCTGACCTCCAGATCGACTGGGTTGGACCACTCACTAAGAGCTCTAGAGGAAATAAATATTTTCTCACGGTAACCTGTGCATTCACCAAATGGGTAGAATGCCTACCAGCTCCTAACGACACAGCACAAACCACTGCTATGTTGTTAATGAATCATATATTCTCAAGGTTTGGACTTCCCCTTAGGGTGAACTCAGACCAAGGTACACACTTCACAGGTGAAGTGATGAAAGAACTGTGGAAGACGCTAGGCGTCAAGGCCAACTTTCATGTCGGCTACCACCCACAGGCTTCAGGCCAAGTAGAGAGAGCAAACAGAACTGTGGTGAGTATTTTGAAGAAATACGTGGCTGCAAACCACAAGGACTGGGATGTGAAACTCCCTCTGGTCCTCATGGCCATAAGAGCCACTCCACACACATCAACTGGCATCTCTCCCTTCGAGATGATGACCGGTCGACAAATGACTCTCCCTCTACACCTGTTGTACCAACCAGGCGACGCCGCCATGGCGACAGCCTACACTACACAACAATACATGAAAGATTTGAATGTACACCTCAGAAACACTTTTGCTTTCGCCCAGAAAAACCTGGAAAAATCCGCTGAAGGACGCAAGGCGTACTACGACCAGAAGGCCTCTCACAATGAACTCCAAGTGGGAGACAGAGTCTGGTACTATACGTTCGCCCCAGCAACCGGGAAAGGAGAGTCCGGGACCGGAACTCTCGCCCGCAAACTAATGCCCAGGTGGACTGGACCTCATCTGATAACAGACAAAGTGTCCTCAGTCGTCTACGAAATCAAAATCAGCAAAGGCCGCAAAGAGCCAATTGCTAAATGGGTACATCGAAATCAGATCAAACCTTACAAGGCGTTCAATGACTCCACAAAAGACAAAGATCTCACAAACTCACCGACTTCATGGGATAATAAGGTCGTCCAAACACAAGATAGTAGATAAACTAATCAGGTTTGAACTACCGTATTTCCCACCCTATAAGTCGCATTGTCCAATTTGAACTTAGAAAAGCTAAGCCTAAAACCCACAACAAAAACTAACCTTAACAACCGTTTAAATCCACGAGATTTAATTTGACCTCGGTCATAAAGTTGAGACC
>JBBPBX010105099.1:0-11633 GCA_038048925.1 Garcialebias charrua
ACCATCAGCCTAACGATGGATCGTTAGCACCCTGATGGTTGCTTGTTATTCACAGAGGGCTGAGTGAGACTAGCAATAACAGCAATAACAGCATTGTAAGAGGGGGACAGGTGGACATGGAGGCTCCACCCCGGTTTAATGATGGACGGTTTCTTTTCACAAAGATGGTTGTGATTGGTTGATCCACTATGAGAAGGTGTTATTTATAAGACTGTTTGCTGCAGCTCCTAAGACTGAAGAAGTCCTTTGGATAAAAGAGCAATCGTTTAAACAACAAGAATCCTCCAGACGACCTGACTTGACTTTTTTAGTCCCACATTTAGGTTTTCTCATGTGTTCCAGAACAGTCAGTCATCACACAACTCAAGTGATCGTTATAAACATTCTTACGACATTTATGACAAAACTGAAAGTTTCTGGAGAGGTCTGGCTCAGAAACCACCACCTGAGTGAGACCACACCTGAAAACTGGTTTCCCTCAGTGGTCTGAAGACTGCCATCCTGGATCCAAGCAGCTGAACATCTGTATGGCTCAGCCTTACAGATGAGGAGCTGGAGGAGAGCCGCTGCTGCTCCTCCTCGTCAAGAGGAGTCAGCTGATCAGGATGCCTCCTTCTGGACATCCTCGTCTTTAAACAGCTCTTCAACAAGAACAAAACTGACTTCCTGCTGAAATGTGTTCTGTTTAAATTTTTCCAAGTGGAAAAAAAAGCTCCATGATCCGTTTCCTTCTGCACGTCTTGCTGTGACACGGCCCTGAGCACTGACTCAATGGTTTCCTGGTGTTTCCTGTAACGTCCTGGACTGTAAGGCTCCCCGTTGGCTCCCAGTGCTGCCAGCAGGCAGCCAGAGGTTAAGAGCCGGCTCATCTGAAGCGTTCTGAATAATTTATTCATGTCCTCAGTTATGCTCTTCCATTAGTTAAGCATTTAGAACCAACACTGTTTTTATTACACCATATCTAGATTGATTCTTCTGCCCCCGTTTGCTAACGCTGTCCCTTCTGAAGGCAGTAAAACCTAAGTGCTTCGAAGCAGAACGACAGAATCAAAACCTGGAGACCAGGCTCGTTTCAGCTTCAGGGCTGTAAAATGTTAAATGTCAAACATGAACTAATTGTCCTCTGATGGGGACGGCCGGTCCCTCAGAGACGTTTCCTGTAGTCCAACAGAACGCTCCTTAAAGGAAAAGACCAAATACTGAGGCTCCATCGTGGTTCTATTTACTGATTGTTTTACTGGACTTTATCTGGGCCAGTCCAGAACCATTAATGGTTCAAACAGAACCATTAATGGTTCTGTTTGAACCATTAATGGTTCCGTTTGAACCATTAATGGTTCTGTTTGAACCATTAATGGTTCCGTTTGAACCATTAATGGTTCTGTTTGAACCATTAATGGTTCCGTTTGAACCATTAATGGTTCCGTTTGAACCATTAATGGTTCTGTTTGAACCATTAATGGTTCCGTTTGAACCATTAATGGTTCCGTTTGAACCATTAATGGTTCCGTTTGAACCATTAATGGTTCAAACGGAACCAGCAGTGGGTTTAGGCTCGTTGTCCTGCTGGAAGGTGGACCTCTGTCCCAGTCTCAGATCTCTGGAAAACTCCAACAAGTTCCTTTAAAAGTTTTTTTTTTTGGCTCCATCCGTCGTTCCTTTACCTCTGACCATCAGTCCCACAGCGTGATGCTGCCACCGCCGTGCTTCATGTGGGGATGGTGAGCCCTGGTCTTATTGTGTAAACTGTTTTCTGATATGTGTTTTTAGTTTGTGTTGGAGTGGGGTCTCGTTCTTGGCGAAGGATCTTTGAGAGTCCTGAAGTCTTCTGCTGACTGGGCGTCTCTGTGGAAGCCTGTGGTTGATGACTGGATCCCACAACACATCTGGAAGTTTAAAAGTCCCGGCGGTCCAGCAGTTTGATGGCAGCTGAGTTTGCCTTGGTTGGTTCTTTAATCAGTGTCTTCTTCCAGCACGGTGCAGCTTCTAGTGGTCCTCTGGACTGATCCTCCATCTCCCAGCTCCATCAGGGTCACCGGTGTCGTCCTGGATGTTTCTCAGATCAAAGACCTCCTTATCTACTCTCCAAGTTCTGATATTTGAGATTCTATTGGAGGGGAAATGGATTTAATGGTGTTTTTTATTTTTATATTTACATATCGACCCTGATCTGTACGACTCCACAACCTTCTGAACTGTGTGGGGAGCTCCTCCTTCCTCCAGCTGAAGTCCAGGTTCAACTCTTCACTTCAGATATGAAGTTGGAAATGTCTGAACTTGTTTGGTTGGAGGTGAATCATATTTCATGAAGGATCTTTTCAGTCCTAGTTGCGTGGATATTGTTCCTTCTTCGTGACACTCTGAGGACCCTTGAAGGCAGCAGGCGGGTTCTTTTAACTTTCACCTCTTCAGATGGAGCTTTGACACAGCAGCTAACAACAGCCAGAACCTTCAAACTAGAGCCCGACCGATATATCGGTAGGGCCGATAATTTTGTCCGGTACAGGTGATTAGGGACCTAATGGTATTGATGATAATGGCCCCATTATCAGCCGATATAAACAATTCCTTATTTTCACCCCAGAATGCTGGAACCAGCCGTAATTGTACAATGTACCAGCAGGGGGCACATGAAGACTACTTACAAGTCATGGCCGTTTACTTGAGTTTCACTTTCGATGTCCAGCACAGAAGAAGCAGGGAGCAACACTGTGTTGAATAATTTGCTTAACAGACAATGGTACGTTTATTTTAACTTCTTTTTCCTTTTCAATCCTCCAACCATTTGTGATTAGATATGTGCCTCTCAACGTAGCAAGCTAACGTTAGTGTGGGTATGCTGTTCTCACAACATGTGACTGTGTGAAGCAGTGAACAAAATAAAAGGATTGATTTCTTGATTTTACTGAAGACCTTTTATTTATGAATTTATGATTTGGAATTCAAACCCAAACTATTTTAACAGTTTTTAGCATGAATTTACTTAATAACTGTGAACTTATTTATCACCTCATTTATGGAACTTACTCACGGGATGAACTTATTACTGTCTTTGAAAAAGGCAGTAGGACAATTAAAGGTGGATCTGATTAGCTTAGCTTCATGGTTGCTAACAGCTGTGCTAAATAAGCAAGCCCCGCCCCACTCGTAGTTTACTGAGATTCTTGAGGGTGGACAAACTGCAAAAATCTTCGGCTGCTGTATCGGTTATCGCGGTTGCCTACCCCGCCCAATATCAGTATCGTGATAGTCAACATTTCCATATCGGTCAGGATCGACTTCAAACAACATTCTTTGTGAAACCGGAGCCATGTGGACACGTCAATACACCAACATGGCTGATTCCTCTGCTCTGATTTATGACATGTCCTCTGGCTCACATACAGACGGCCTTGGGTTTTACTGATGGCCGCTCCTCGTGTTTGTTTTAGAGAAGATGGCAGCTCTTTATTCAGGGCTGGATTAATGCGGGGGCGGTGGCACTCAGAGGTATAGTCTTCAGAAATTAATCTGGCAGGGAGTGCAGGTTTTGTCAGAGGTGATGTCTTCACCTTGGACTGAGGTGCATTATCTGGATGAAACAGCAGCCCAGAGCAACAAGACGGATGAGGACCGAACCCATCCGGTTTCTGATGGTTCCTGTCTTCGGTCACGTCTCCTTTTGAATCCTGTCGTCTCAGCTTTATGTCCACAATAATACACACTCTGTAAGAAGTAATCGCTTTGTGTATAATTTATGTAACAATAATGCATTTGATCAAACAAGTACTTCAGATTTTTGTAAAGTGATTGGTTCTGGCCCATGCAGATGGTCTGATGGACTCAGAGTGAAGTCGTTTCATACAGACAGCAGGAAGGACCTTTGAAACAGGACAGTCAGGATGACGGACTATTCATCTTATTTTTCCATCTTTCATTAAATTGTTTTTCTTCTTTTGCTCTCTCCATCACTCACGCTCCGTCCATTCCCAGGAAGGACACTGAAGGCAGATAAGTGAAGGTGACTATCAGGTTGTCACATCAAACAGACTACATGCAGCTGACCAGGTCCTCCAGAGTGGACCGAGTCCTCCTGACAACACAGCTCCATGAGGAGACACTTCATATGGTCTTTCTGCTGTGGGAGGACCTCAGTGGTCTCAGACAAAGACCACCTGAACTGTTCTTCTCAGTTTACTGACAGCTGGGTCAAAAAAAAGGTTCTCAAGAACCTCCAACCATGTTCCTCAGTCCTCATGCTGCAGGGTGATCAGAACCAATCCTAAAGGTCTCTAATGTCAGACAACTGCTTCCTCCTGCAGGTTCTAAACCCACCTTAAAGCTGCAGCCCTCTGTAGAAACCTCGTGAGTGTACGTCCGATTCTTCTATACGAGAAGCTTCTATGGAGGCAGCTGTCGCTGAGTGGTTAGAGCAGTTGTCCTCCAATGCAAGAGTTGGGGGTTTGATTCCACCTGCAGTCACATGCTGAAGTGTCCCTGGAGAAGACACTGAACCCCTCGTTGCCTCTGATGTGTGTCCCATCGGTGTCTGAATGTGATAAAGCTCTGATTAATCGTTGTATAGATCTAGTAGATGCTGTATGGATGGGTCGATGAGGCACAGGTTGTTGTGAAGATCTTTGTTTTGATCAGAGAGAACAGACTGTTTACCATTCTATGTGAACGCTTCATGATTCAACAGAAGCACAAAGAAATATTAAATACAGCTGAGCAGATCCAGAGTTCAGCGCCGTGGGATGGTGTTGGATCCAGTTCCACACATGAAGGCTTGAAGATGAACGGAGAATGTGATGAAGAAAGACTTCATGAAGGAGCAGCACAGCTGGGTGCACAGCTGGGTGCACGAGGAGTGAGGCGTCAGTGATTTCACACCATGTGTCTCATCTGGTTGGTGTTTGCTCTCAACATGATGAAGTCTGATCTAAACCCAGATGTCTGCAACTCTTCATAATAATTACTGTTCTGCTGTGGATCGAGAACATCCGTCTCCTTACACCTCTAGACCCCAACAGGAACAAACTATGAGTCACATTTTATTTTGACAAGTATCTATGAGATTTATTTTGAAACTCCAGGTTCAGTCCTCTTCCTGCTCCCTGCCGACTCTGACTGAATCAGGTAACCACACTCCTGAAAATCAGAAGGGTTTATGGGGGCGGCCATGACGGAGACAGGAGGAAGAAAAGCATGCTGGGTAATGCTGAGTCACTGGTTGCCATGGTGATAGGTCTGGAGGAGAAGCTTCAGGAGGCTGAGGAGCATTAAGTGTAGAACCACTAGACTGAGGAACAGCTTCTACCCTGAAGCTGTTAGACTCATGAATCTCTAACCAGGAGAATCACTGTGAAAAATCACTGGAATCCCACTTGATTGCTGATATGAATGGGCAGCACGACGGATCAGTGGTTAGCACTGTTGCCTCACAGCAAGAAGGTCCTGGGTTCAATCCCCAGTTGGTCATGGGGTCTTTCTGTGTGGAGTTTGCATGTTCTTCTCGTGCTGCGTGGGTTTTCTCCGGGTTCTCCGGTTTCCTCCCACAGATCAAAAACGTATGTTAGTCTGCCTTCAGGTCCAGGCCTCCCTTGTAAAAGATCTGTGACCTCAATGGGACTGGCCTGGTTAAATAAAGGTTAATAAAATGTGCTGCTGATCTCATGCTGCTGATTTATTTCATGTTGCTGTGTTCATTTGTCCTCATGTGCTCACACAGACTCATGTTCTTGCTGCTGTTCGTCATATTGTTTTTATTCTATTAGTGCCTAGTGTATTTTTAATGTTTTTGTTAGTTCACGTCTTAGATCTTATTAGTGTTTCTTTATATTTCATACTTTTGTTGGATGTAACTGGGACCCTGTGTACACAAGTTCATTCCACCACATGAACCACATGAGATGCAAATGACAAAGAAAACCTTGACCCTCAACATCTGGATGATGGTTCTGCTGTGAGGTCGGAGCTGGAGGTCCAAACAGGACTGGGTTTCCCACGCTCTAAAACTAAATACCACTGATGCGTGTGGGGACATTTTTGACAGTTTTTAGTAAATTTCTCCTCCGTCCTGCGACGCTCTGCCTCAAATAGTTCCAGAATCAAAACAGACTACAAGCATGTCTTAAAGACATAAAAAGCTGGATGACACTACATTTTTTCTTTTGAACAGACAAGACTGAGGTTTTGTTTTTTGGACCTGAGCATGTTAGGAACAAATGTTTCAGTCTTTCTCCTCCTTGGATGACATTAATCTGCCTCCAGCTCTGAAGTTAAAAATCTTGTTTTATTTTTGATCAGGACATGTCTTTTATCCCCCACATTAAAAATGTTACTAGAACCTCCTTCTTCCACCTGCGTAATATCACTAAAATTAGAAACATCTAAAAATGATGCAGAAAAACTGGTTCATGCATTTGTCACGTCTAGACTGGACTATTGCAATGGTTTGTTATCTGGGTGTCCAAATACTTCTTTAAAAAGTCTTCAGTTGATCCAACATGCTGCTGCCAGAGTCTTAACTGGAGTTACTGGGAGAGATCATCTCTCTCCAGTTTTAGCTTCTCTCCACTGGCTCCCTGTCAAATCCAGAACTGAATTCAAAATCTTACTTCTAACCTACAAAGATAAATGGTAAATGGACTGTACCTATAAGGCTCCTTTCTATTTTATCAAGATACTCAAAGCTCTTTACAGCAACCTGTTTCTCATTTACCCGTTCATACAGCATCTATCAAAAAGGTGTTCAATTCAAGATCAACTGGACTTTATTTGTAACAGAAGACGTTTCGCTCATCATCCGATAAGCTTTCTCAATTCTTTGTATTGAACGCCTTTTTGATTTATCATGTCCTGGACGACTGAGAATCTTCACCAGCATACAGCATCTACTTAATCTCTACCAATCTAAATGAACAAATCTTTCTAAAGAGACTAATCAGAGCTTTATCACATTCATACACTGATGGGACACACATCAGAGGCAATGAAGGTTCAGTCTCTTGCCCAGGGACACTTCAGCATGTGACTGGTGGTGGAATTGAACCCCCAACTCTCCCATTGGAGGATGACTGTTCTCACCACTTAGCCACAGCCGCCCCAAAAACCTCCACTCTCAACCTAGCTCCATCTTATATTACAGATCTTATTGTTCCATATTTTACTAACAGAGCACTTCACTCTCAGACTGCAGGTTTACTTGTGGTTCCTAGAGTTTCCAGCAGCAGAATGGAGGAAGATCTTTCAGTTCTCAGGCTCCTCTCTTGTGGAACCAACTTCAAGTTTGTGTCCATGAGGCTGACACATTGTCCAGTTTGAAGACTGGGATTAAGACTTTACTTTTTCATAAATCCTATATTTAGGGTCGGCTTGTTATGCTGCTATAGACTTAGACTACTAGAAGACAAACTGAACTCATGTCCTCTCTCTGCTGCTGTCTTTACTTGCACTATTCTACCCGTTTGTATTTGTACACCTGTTTACATTTACACTACTTTTATCTACACTACTGCAGATACATATACAGTATTCTCTGACTAGCCTTATCTAAGGATGCCAAATGTGCCTTATGTGCCTCACTGCATATGCCACTTTGCCTCTATACCAACATCAACTACCTCATACATATACTGTGTACATTAACTTATATGCTGCTGTGCCACTCTTTGCAAATGTCAATGCTAGAACCTTCAGTTTATTAGATATACTTTTTATACTTTTTATACTACTATGCAAAAACTCAGGACAGTATTACACTTTTATTATTTCATTTTATGCTTATGTTCATTGGGTGTTTGGTGTTTTAGGGGTGTTTGGTGTTTCAGTGTTGGTGTTAATTTTCATACTTTTATACTATTATGAAAAAACTCAGGACAGTGTTACACTTTTTTACTATTTTATGCTTATGTGTATTAAATGTTTTAGTGTTTAGTGTTTAGATGGTTACTGTTGCACCGAGGGACTGAGAGAAATGCAATTTCGGTCCTGTGTATGTCCTGTACATATTGCAGTTCTGACAATAAAGTTGACTTTGACTTTGACTTTGACTTGTAATAATTTCTGTCTTAATATGTTTTTTGTCTTTTGTCCTGCAGAAAGTACACCTGGACTATAGAAAGTACACCTGGACTATAGAAAGTACACCTGGACTATAGAAAGTACACCTGGACTATAGAAAGTACACCTGGACTATAGAAAGTACACCTGGACTATAGAAAGTACACCTGGACTATAGAAAGTACACCTGGACTATAGAAAGTACACCTGGACTATAGAAAGTACACCTGGACTATAGAAAGTACACCTGGACTATAGAAAGTACACCTGGACTATAGAAAGTACACCTGGACTATAGAAAGTACACCTGGACTATAGAAAGTACACCTGGACTATAGAAAGTACACCTGGACTATAGAAAGTACACCTGGACTATAGAAAGTACACCTGGACTATAGAAAGTACACCTGGACTATAGAAAGTACACCTGGACTATAGAAAGTACACCTGGACTATAGAAAGTACACCTGGACTATAGAAAGTACACCTGGACTATAGAAAGTACACCTGGACTATAGAAAGTACACCTGGACTATAGAAAGTACACCTGGACTATAGAAAGTACACCTGGACTATAGAAAGTACACCTGGACTATAGAAAGTACACCTGGACTATAGAAAGTACACCTGGACTACAGAAAGTACACCTGGACTATAGTCAAAAAGTCAAAGTCAACTTTATTGTCAGAACTGCAATATGTACAGGACATACACAGGGCCGAAATTGCGTTTCTCTCAGTCCCTCGGTGCAACAGTAACCATCTAAACACTAAACACTAAAACATTTAATAAACATAAGCATAAAATAGTAAAAAAGTGTAACACTGTCCTGAGTTTTTTCATAATAGTATAAAAGTATGAAAATTTACACCAACACTGAAACACCAAACACCCCTAAAACACCAAACACCCAATGAACATAAGCATAAAATGAAATAATAAAAGTGTAATACTGTCCTGAGTTTTTGCATAGTAGTATAAAAAGTATAAAACGTATATCTATAAAATAAACTGAAGTAAACTGAACTGAAGTAGAAAGTACACCTGGACTATAGAAAGTACACCTGGACTATAGAAAGTACACCTGGACTATAGAAAGTACACCTGGACTATAGAAAGTACACCTGGACTATAGAAAGTACACCTGGACTATAGAAAGTACACCTGGACTATAGAAAGTACACCTGGACTATAGAAAGTACACCTGGACTATAGAAAGTACACCTGGACTATAGAAAGTACACCTGGACTATAGAAAGTACACCTGGACTATAGAAAGTACACCTGGACTATAGAAAGTACACCTGGACTATAGAAAGTACACCTGGACTATAGAAAGTACACCTGGACTATAGAAAGTACACCTGGACTATAGAAAGTACACCTGGACTATAGAAAGTACACCTGGACTATAGAAAGTACACCTGGACTATAGAAAGTACACCTGGACTATAGAAAGTACACCTGGACTATAGAAAGTACACCTGGACTATAGAAAGTACACCTGGACTATAGAAAGTACACCTGGACTATAGAAAGTACACCTGGACTATAGAAAGTACACCTGGACTATAGAAAGTACACCTGGACTATAGAAAGTACACCTGGACTATAGAAAGTACACCTGGACTATAGAAAGTACACCTGGACTATAGAAAGTACACCTGGACTATAGAAAGTACACCTGGACTATAGAAAGTACACCTGGACTATAGAAAGTACACCTGGACTATAGAAAGTACACCTGGACTATAGAAAGTACACCTGGACTATAGAAAGTACACCTGGACTATAGAAAGTACACCTGGACTATAGAAAGTACACCTGGACTATAGAAAGTACACCTGGACTATAGAAAGTACACCTGGACTATAGAAAGTACACCTGGACTATAGAAAGTACACCTGGACTATAGAAAGTACACCTGGACTATAGAAAGTGCACCTGGACTATAGAAAGTACACCTGGACTATAGAAAGTACACCTGGACTATAGAAAGTGCACCTGGACTATAGAAAGTACACCTGGACTAAGGGAAGGACACCTGGACTAAGGGAAGGACACCTGGACTAAGGGAAGGACACCTGGACTATAGAAGGTACACCTGGAAGTACACCTGGACTACAGAAGGTACACCTGGAAGTACACCTGGACTACAGAAAGTGCACCTGGACTATAGAAAGTACACCTGGACTAAGGGAAGGATACCTGGACTACAGAAAGTACACCTGGACTATAGAAAGTACACCTGGACTAAGGGAAGGACACCTGGACTAAGGGAAGGACACCTGGACTATAGAAAGTACACCTGGACTACAGAAGGTACACCTGGAAGTACACCTGGACTACAGAAAGTGCACCTGGACTATAGAAAGTACACCTGGACTATAGAAAGTACACCTGGACTATAGAAAGTACACCTGGACTATAGAAAGTACACCTGGACTATAGAAAGTACACCTGGACTATAGAAAGTACACCTGGACTATAGAAAGTACACCTGGACTATAGAAAGTACACCTGGACTACAGAAAGTACACCTGGACTACAGAAAGTACACCTGGACTACAGAAAGTACACCTGGACTATAGAAAGTACACCTGGCTATAGAAAGTACACTTGGACTACAGAAAGTACACCTGGACTACAGAAAGTACACCAGGGCTATAGAAAGTACACCAGGGCTATAGAAAGTACACCTGGACTATAGAAAGTACACCTGGACTATAGAAAGTACACCTGGACTACAGAAAGTACACCTGGACTACAGAAAGTACACTTGGACTACAGAAAGTACACCTGGACTACAGAAAGTACACCTGGACTACAGAAAGTACACCAGGGCTATAGAAAGTACACCAGGGCTATAGAAAGTACACTTGGACTACAGAAAGTACACCTGGACTACAGAAAGTACACCTGGACTACAGAAAGTACACCTGGACTATAGAAAGTACACCTGGACTATAGAAAGTACACCTGGACTATAGAAAGTACACCTGGACTATAGAAAGTACACTGGACTACAGAAAGTACACCTGGACTTCAGAAAGTACACCTGGACTATAGAAAGTACACTTGGACTACAGAAAGTACACTTGGACTACTGAAAGTACACCTGGACTATAGAAAGGACACCTGGACTACAGAGAGTACACCTGGACTACAGATAGTACACCTGGACTATAGAAAGTACACCTGGACTACAGAAAGTGCACCTGGGGCCTCATGTATCAACCGTGCGTGCGCACAAAAACATTGCGCACGTCACTTTCCACGCAAAACCCCGTATGTATCAAAACTGAAATGAACGTGAATATCTGCGCATCCACGTACATTTCCACGCCAGCTCCCCTGCTTGCGTACGCACGTTTCTGTGGTTCTTGTTCCTTTGGCGACACTTACAGGTGCTTCTGAGAAACTGAAGCCCCACAGTCTGTGGTTGACTTTAAGAGCGGCTTGAAGACCTTTCTTTTTAACCGAGCATACTCTTCCTCCTCATGATTCTACTTTTGATCTTAGTTGATACTGTTGTTGATTTTAACTGTTTTATTATTTGTTTTATCGACATTTAATTCTGTTGCACTTTG
>JBBPBX010105100.1:0-11633 GCA_038048925.1 Garcialebias charrua
GGGGTCCCCTCTGGGACCACCCTCTTTCATATGAGTCACCTTGGGACCCATATTTCTTTTTCTTTTGGAACGCCCCCCTTTTTTGATGATGGGGTTCTTCCTCTTGATGCGGCCTGTACCACTTAGGGTCTCTGGACCCCTTTTGGTCTTTGTTCCAGCGGACACCTTCATTTTGCGGTCTGTCAGGTTGGAAATTTTGTTTATTCTCGCCTTCCTTAAAAGAGTGAGCTGGCGCTCTTGCTCCTTCAAGGTCTAGCGTTTGGTATTTGACCTTTTCACCTGGATACACCTCTACTGGTTTCTTGTGTCGCTTGTATGTTTCAAAAACACGTATAGCGCACTCCTTTAATTCACGCATGGTTTTTTCTCTGTAGTCGGCCATGAGGTTGGCCGTTGAACCAATCTCTGAATATAGATTGTTCATAAAAAGAAACTTAAAATCACGTTCATCCTCCATCCCTGGCTCATTCCGATCGCCAAAAAAGGCTTCGAAAAGTCTGTCATAATATGGGATTGGATGTTCATTCTGCCCCTGAGTGATTTTCAATGCGGCTTGGTAGCCAACGTCTCCCATGCGAGGAGCATATTCTTGCAGTAGAGTTTCGCAGAAAAGTTTGTAATCCTTCAAAATTGCGACTGGTTGACGCGCAATGAAGTGCTGCACTTTCCTGTTTGTGGTGAGTTTGATCAAACTGATTTTATCGTCAACCGTAGCGTTCGGATAGCATGCCAGTTTAAACTCAATGTCTTTCAGATAGGTATCGGTTTCAGTCGAACCATATTGCCCTGGCTCAAAACGTTGAACGAACTGGGAAATTTTATGGAGTCGTTCTATTGGGACAGCGAATTGAGAGCCATTAATAGTGATATACCCACCCGTCTGCGCACCAGGTACACCTGTAGACATGGGGTACGTAGGTACCTGCCATTGGGTTGTCCCAGCAAATGTCTGTTGAGGTGGAGGTGGGGGTGGTGGAGGGAGTAGTGCATCGGGCATGGGCGGGGGCGGTGGAGGAGGGAGTGGGTCATCAGGTATGGGAGGGGGCGGCGGAGGCGGTGGATTCTCAAGGTGTTTACTCATGAGATCCAAACATTTTCTCTCTTCGTCAAAGAGTTTGTTCATTGCTGATGCACGCTCTATTCTACAACTGTTCAGTTGGACTCTTAACCCATCATTTTCACGTTGTAACATCATGTGCTGCTCTTGTGATTTTCTATAATCATCTTGCAGCCTTGTGTACCGTAGTGATAATGATTCTATGGTGTCTGTGCATTTGTCCAGCGCGTCCCGTGCCTCCTCACAATCCGCCTGAAGCGACTTGTACTGATGGTAATACTTATCCCTCTCCACCACACATTTTTCCAACTCACCTTGTGATTGGTCAAAATCCCTTTTTAACACTGTGCATTCTTCGTAGAGACTACGCGCTTGTTCAGCGCTGCCCATACTCGACTGTGTTAAACTCTTTACCTCCTGCTGTAAAGTGGCAACCTCCATTTGTGCTGTTAAACATGATGTAGAGACAGCCCGGCGTGCAGCAGTTTCAAAGTCTAGCTTGGCCTTTAACAGAAGGCTTAATTTAGCCAAACGTTTATCTCTGTCTGCTTTCTTTTCAGCCGTTGTGGTTCCAGCTGTTACAATTCTTAATGCTCTGTCCACATCTGTTTCCTCCATCAACTGTGTCTCTTCATGATAGTTTGTGATGGACCCTGTGAGTGAAAATAAGGCATGTTCGATCCAATCTGCTTTGGTCGGGTCGTGGCCTTCAGTTGGCACAGGATGCCCCGTATCAGTGGTGTTAGGGGTCTCACCCTCTGCACCTGCCATCTTTTATCTGGATTTTCAGTGAAAATAAAACAAAAGATGCTCTGTATTCGTTACTCTAAACTTTTCACTATTTGAAATAAACAGGAAAGTTTAAATGTACACAGGATGACTGTGGAAGATGATGTGTCAGAGAGAAGGAAGAGAAAGGAAAAAAAATTCAGTTATCTGGAGTGAAAACTGTACTTTTGTTTGTTATTTTAAATTATTTTGTATTTAAAATAAGCAAAAATGTTTGTCTGTACCTCTGTTATTCTAAATATTTTATTTAAAATAAACAGGAGCTATTGTTTGTGTACAGAACAAAATTAAAAGCTGGTAATTCACCATAAAAATGCTGACTTTTTTATGATGTTTTTGAGAAAACTCATCTGTCAACGTCTTTTAACCAACAGGGGGCAGCTTCGAGACTTAATGTTATCACGAAGAGACTGATTTTGTTTATTCAGTATTTAAACTAAAAACAACCTTTTCAGAGTTAGTTTCTAGTGTGTCAGTGATAAACGCTCGAACCACGTTCTTGTCAGAGACAAATCTATGTTGTTAGACAGTTTAGATGGCTTTAAATGAGTTTTTAAACTCTCAGTGAAATCTCCGTTTGTCCTGTGAGTGTGTGAACTGCTTGTCACCCGAAGTGCACCTGGAAATGACGACACAAGTAGGCGGGTCGACGCAGCGCGTCACCAGCTTCCGTTGAGCGAGGCGGAGCTCGCTAAACAGATACGTGACGTCAACCAATCAATCACAGCGTTTGTAGTTCATTCCCAAGCGTTCATGGTGAATGAAGTTTTCTTACCTTCGCCCAATGCAGTACCGGAAATGACGACAAAGTGGGTTGGTCGCAACGGCGTGCGTTCCCACTACAGCGAATCAGCGCTCGCCACGAGTGATTGACAGCTCACAGCTCTCGTTTATCCAATCACAGCTCATAAACAAACGTGTACACGTAGCCTTTAACGCTACCTATTAGCACAATAGAACGCAACTTTACAGACCCTTAAAACAACTCAAACGCTTCAAATTAACTTCCCAAAATTCTGAAACGTGGCAATCACAATTAAAACAGGCACGACTTAGCTACGCTTAGTAACCCAGCACTGCAGCTGCAGAACAAACACGGACTCGCTCGGAGCCACTTAAAGGTCGGTTCCGGTCCACTTTTTAATGGAGCAGGAAACGGGTCTGACAGAACCCAGCCGACAACGTTCTAACAGTAATATGCTTTTTCGACCTGCTCTAATATGTAAAAATACCACACACAGCAATCTCGCAGATGTTAACAGCTTTTCAGGCAGTTTGACTCGGCGGTCAACAAAGCTTTGTACCGGAGTCTGTGCGTGAACTGGACCGAACGGAACCAGAACCCCCCCACAGACCACGGGCTGGCAAAACTTCACCTAAAGCTTCCCACAGCGTGTTAAGGAGTTGAACAATAACAATCTCTCAGCTTCAAATGATAAAAACATGCAGAATCTGCCTGTCTTGAACACCCCAGCCAAAAATTATCACCTTCAGAGTCCAAAAATTGGAACAATCATGCCAACATAACGTTTCAAGTTCATGAGAGATCACAGATTTATCAATAAACTTTCAGAAAAACTCGTACTGGCCACCAGATGAAGGAAACATGAGGGAGACCATATATTGTGTCTTTAAACACATATAGTGTCACCCAGATGTAACTAAAGGATTTTAACAGGGGTCAGTATTAAGCTGACCTCTTTATCCTTAATTAATCTACTTATTCAGATTGAATAGTAATTTCACGGATTCTTTTCTTTTCAGTTTACCCAATATTTCTGTGATCTTTATGATGGATAAATAAACAAAGCCATTAAGTGACAGAGACGTTAACCTAGTTGGTATGCCAGGCGACACTACCATTTATTTAAAATAAATCAACTAAATTAACACCATTACACTTGATTGACATGATTTCACTTTCTTTCAATTTAATACGTCAGCACACTTAAATTCAACACAACAGACTTCAATACTGGATGTTAAACATATTTAGTCTGTGGGCTCTTTAGCTTAAAATAGTTTCCAGCTTAGATTGAGAGAAAAAGATAGGAGGAAGATGGTTTAAAGGAAATCATCTTGAGCATGTTACCAAAGTGACACTTCTCATCAGATTTCTGCTAAAATCCAGGTATGTTTGTAAACCGCTCTTTACCTTCCGACGACGAGTCTGATAAAGAGATGGCACCAGCCTGTAAGATGCACAGTCCTTCAGGCCCAGTTCGTCTGAACTGGTCATTCGTTTACGTTTCCAACGTCTCCTGGGTTCCGCTTGGTCATCAGAAAATATGTCAGCTCCTGGCCTCTGACTTCAAGATAAGCTTATTCCAGGAAGGAATAAACAAAGTTTTGAGCTTACGCTCGTTCGAAGTGGATTCATAACAGCATGTTATACAATCCTTAGCTGAATGACTGTCCTTGGCGGGTGACAGGCATTCATTCAGCTCTTTGGGACGTCTTCATGTCTTTGAAGCTCCCAGAAACTCTGAAGCGTTTCAGCAAAAGTTAGAACTTAGTACCGGCTCTGAGAGGAGAGCAACTTGTTTTTTCCCCATTGGTCCGACAGGACCGGTCGGGGAGTTCACTTATTGTTATCAGAGTACAAGGCCACAACTAGCAGCAGAGAGAAATGTTTAGGAAAAGACAGACTCATAGACTCCAAGAGGAAAAACACTTGGATTAGCGTCTTAACACTTCTAAAACAAATCTGAAAAGCACAGTTTGACATAAAATTCAACTATGACACCATTATATGGTCAAGTAATACAGTAATACTACATATTAACAGAATAACAGCAGCTTAAAAGCACACATCATGAAAATGACAAAAGTTATTCTTTTGATTACATTAGAATAAAATCAAAGATAGAAATAGTCTCTTTTGGTGACTATATTCTCAGATTATAACTAATGGAATAATTTGTAGTAAGTGTCTTGCTTTACTGAGAGGTCAGTAAAGGTCATCTCTGGAACAGTTCAAAAGTACACAGGTGTATCAAAGTGGACACGGTCATGCCCACTTACAATATATATATATATATATATATATATATATATATATATATATATATATATATATATATATATATATCCATCCATCCATCCATCTTCTTCCGCTTATCCGGGGTCGGGTCGCGGGGGTAGCAGCCTAAGTAGGGAGGCCCAGACTTCCCTCTCCCCAGCCACTTGGAGCAGCTCCTCCGGGGGAATCCCAAGGCGTTCCCAGGCCAGCCGAGAAACATAGTCCCTCCAGCGCGTCCTGGGTCTTCCTCTGGGTCTCCTCCCGGTGGGACATGCCCGGAACACCTCACCAGGGAGGCGTCCAGGAGGCATCCTAACCAGATGCCCGAGCCACCTCAACTGGCTCCTCTCGATGTGGAGAAGCAGCGGCTCTACTCCGAGTCCCTCCCGGATGACTGAGCTTCTCACCCTATCTCTAAGGGAGAGTCCAGCCACCCTGCGGAGAAAACTCATTTCAGCCGCTTGTATCCGAGATCTTGTTCTTTCAGAGTCAGAGTCAGAGAGTCTTTATTGTCATTTGCACCGCATGTGGTACATGTGATGAAAACGAGATTATGTACACGAGGTCCCAGTTACATCCAACAACAAATGAAAGAGAAAAACAGTAATAACATCTAGAACTAACTAAGAAAAACATCAACTAGTAATACACTAAGCCTAATATAGTGGGAATAAACAGCAGCACGAACATGAGTTTGTATGAGCAGATGGTCACAGATGAACACAGATGAACACAGCAACAAGAAAACAGATCAGCATCAGTATGATGTGATATTTTGCAGTGTTTATTTTTTATTTTATTTTTATTTATTCATGAGTCTAACAGCCTCAGGGTAGAAGCTGTTCCTCAGTCTAGTGGTTCTACACTTGATGCTCCTCAACCTCCGTCCTGAGGGGAGTGGGGCAAAGAGTGAGTGTGCTGGATGAGTGAGGTCTTTCATGATGCAGGTGGCTCTTTTCCTGCATCTGGAGGTATAAATGTCTGTGATTGTGGGGAGACTGACTCCAACAGACTTCTGTGCAGCCTTCACCACTCTCTGCAGAGCTTTCCTCTCTTCAACTGTGCAGCCTCCATGCCACACGTTGATGCTGGAGCACAGGATGCTCTCCACTGCACACCTGTAGAAGGAGGTGAGGACTGGGCTGCTCAGACCAGCTCGTCTCAGCCGTCTGAGGAAGTAGAGTCTCTGATGACCTTTCTTGATCAGGCTGGTGGTGTTGTTGCTCCAGCTGAGGTTATCATTCATGTGTACACCCAAGTATTTGTAGCTGGAGACCACTTCCACTGCAGACCCACCTATTTTCAGTGGGGCATGGGTGTGTTTGTTCCTTCTGAAGTCCACAATCATCTCCTTTGTCTTCTTCACATTCATGTGAAGATTATTCTCTTTGCACCAGCTCTCCAGGTGTTCCACCTCCTGTCTGTAGCTGGACTCATCATTGTTTGTGATGCATCCCACCACCGCTGTATCATCTGCAAACTTAACAATATGACAGCCTGGAAGTGTGGCTGTACAATCATATGTGAGCAGAGTGAACAGAAGGGGGCTCAGCACACATCCCTGAGGAGAGCCAGTGCTGAGGGTTATGGTGGAGGAGGAGAAGTTGTGGATCTTCACGGACTGTGGTCTGTCTGTTAAGAAGTCTAGTACCCAGTTACAAATAGAGGGGCTTAGTCCAAGTGTAGATAGTTTGTCTATCAGAGTTTGGGGGATCATGGTGTTGAAGGCAGATGTGAAGTCCACAAAGAGCAGACGCACGTATGAGTCTTTCTGATCCAGGTGGGTGAGAGCAGTGTGGACCACGGAAGAAATGGCGTCCTCTGTTGATCGGTTCTCACGGTATGCGTATTGATGAGGGTCCTCATTGATGTTGACGGTTGCCTTGATGTGGGACATGACCAGTTTCTCAAAACATTTAGCGACTATCGGGGTGAGGGCCACCGGTCTATAGTCATTCAGACCAGTCACTGTGGAGCTCTTTGGGACTGGGATGATGGTCGCGGTCTTCAGGCAGGTGGGAACTGACTCCAGTGCAAGTGAGGTGGTGAAGATGTCAGCCAGCACCTCACAGAGCTGGTCCGCACATTCCTTCAGAACTTTCCCTGGGATGTTGTCTGGTCCGGTTGCTTTATGAGGATTAATCTTTCTGAGACTGCCTCTCACTTCTGCTGCGGACACCCTGAGATGCTCTTCATCTGGTGATGAGGTGAGTCTGGTGCTAGCTGGTCTGTTTGGATCATCAAAACGTGCATAAAACTTATTGAGGGCATCAGGCAGAGATGGGTCCCTGGGGCATTGTTTGTTTTTGCCTTTGTAATCTGTTATGCATTTAATACCCTTCCACATGCTCCGTGGGTCTTGTGAGGTGAACTGTCCCTCGATCCTCTGTGCATACGTGGCCTTGGCCTTCTTAATGCCATCCTTCAGTTCATTCCTGCTCTTTCTCAGCTCCACTTTATCTCCTGACTTGAATGCAGTGTCTCTGGCTGCTAGCAAGGCGTGAACTTCTTTATTTAACCAGGGTTTCCGGTTCGGGTAGGATTTCACATATTTTTTTATGGATACATTTTCAGAGCATGTACTGATGTAACCCAGGACTGAGGAAGCGTACAGTTCCATGTCCACTGAACTTCCATCAGTGGCTGCTTCTCTGAAAACAGACCAGTTTGTCCTCTCAAAACAGTCTCTCAACATGGGGGAACTATCTTGAGGCCAGATTTCGGTCATAACCCAAAGCTCATGACCATAGATGAGGGTGGGAACGTAGATTGATCGGTAAATTGAGAGCTTTGCCTTTTGACTCAGCTCTCTCTTCACCACGACAGACCGGTACAGCGCCCGCTTCACTGCGGACGCTGCACCTATCCGCCTATCGATCTCACGCTCCAGTTTTCCCTCATTCGTGAACAAGATCCCGAGATACTTAAACTCCTCCACTTGGGGCAGGACCTCCTCCCCGACCCGGAGAGGGCATGCTACCCTTTTCCGGCTCAAGACCATGGCCTCGGATTTGGAGGAACTGATCCTCATCCCGGCCGCATCACACTCGGCTGCAAACCGCTCCAGTGAAAGTTGTAAATCACGAACTGATGAAGCCAGTAGGACCACATCATCTGCAAAAAACAGAGAAGCGATTCTAAGGTCACCAAAACGGATCCTCTCAACACCTTGGCTGCGCCTAGAAATTCTGTCCATAAAAGTTATGAACAGAATCGGTGACAAAGGGCAACCTTGGCGGAGTCCAACTCTCACCGGAAACGAGCCTGACTTACTGCCGGCAATGCGGACCAAGCTCTGACACCGGTCGTACAGGGACCTAACAGCCCTTATCAAAGGGCCTGGTACCCCATACTCCCGGAGTACCCCCCACAGAACCCCCCGAGGGACGCGGTCGAATGCCTTCTCCAAGTCCACAAAGCACATGTAAACTGGTTGGGCAAACTCCCACGCACCCTCCAGGACCCTGCTGAGGGTGTAGAGCTGGTCCAGTGTTCCACGACCAGGACGAAAACCACACTGCTCCTCCTGAATCCGAGGTTCGACTATCCGACGGACCCTCCTCTCCAGAACCCCTGAATAGACCTTACCAGGGAGGCTTAAGAGTGTGATCCCCCTATAGTTGGAACACACCCTACGGTCCCCCTTTTTAAATAGGGGAACCACCACCCCAGTCTGCCAATCCAAGGGAACTGCCCCCGATGTCCACGCGATATTGCAGAGTCGCGTAAGCCAACACAACCCTACAACATCCAGAGCCCTAAGGAACTCCGGGCGAATCTCATCCACCCCCGGAGCCTTGCCACCGCGGAGCTTTTTAACCACCTCGGCGACCTCAGCACCAGAGATCGGAGAACCCGACCCAAAGTCCCCAGGCTCCGCTTCCTCAGTGGAAGACGTGCCAGTAGGATTGAGGAGGTCTTCGAAGTATTCCGCCCACCGACTCACAACATCCCGAGTTGAGGTCAGCAGCACGCCACCCCCACCATAAATGGTGTTGGTCGCGTACCTCTTTCCCCCCCTGAGACGCCGGATGGTGGACCAGAATCGCCTCGAAGCCGTACGGAAGTCATTCTCCATGGCCTCTCCGAACTCCTCCCACGCCCGAGTTTTTGCCTCAGCAACCACCCGAGCCGCATGCCGCTTGGACTGCCGGTACCTATCAGCTGCTTCCGGGGTCCCACAAGCCAAAAAGGCCCAATAGGACTCCTTCTTCAGCCTGACAGCATCCCTCACTGCCGGTGTCCACCACCGGGTTCGAGGGTTGCCACCACGACAGGCACCAACAACCTTGCGGCCACAGCTCCGATAAGCTGCCTCGACAATAGAGGCGCGGAACACGGCCCACTCGGACTCCATGTCCCCCGCCTCCCTCGGAACGTGTTCAAAGCTCTCCCGGAGGTGGGAGTTAAAGCTCCGTCTTACGGGAGACTCTGCCAGACGTTCCCAGCAGACCCTCACAATACGTTTGGGTCTGCCAGGTCTGACCGGCATCCTCCCCCACCATCGGAGCCAACTCACCACCAGGTATATTATTATTATTATTATTATATATAAATATATATATATATATAATATATATAATAATATATTATTATACTGTATATATAATATATATATAATATATATACATATATTATAATATACCGTACATATAATAATATATTATATATAATATATATATATAATATACAGGAAACCCTCGAGTTACGAACGATTTCCGGACCTTAGGACTGTTCGTAGGTCGATTGTGCCGTAAGTCGGAGCTCACCCGAGCCGCCACTGCCTGCACGTATATGTATGTTACTGTACAGTTAGAATCACTTCGCCTATCCTAACACACCTAGTGCAGTATCACATGTAAATAAATGAATAAATAAAAAATATAATTTCTTACTTTGAGCTGGTCAAAGCCTGCCTTTGTCTTTTAGCATTAGCTCTTGCATTGCTCTCGTCCGATCTCCCCTACTTCGTTCCGCTCCACACGCGCACAAAACTGTTTACAAGAAGGACTGTTAAGCTTGTTAACTCCATACATTTGGAGCCAGAAAAAAAAAAAAACGTACTGAAAGCCGTTTCTCCGCGATGTTCGTCCATCCAAAACAAGCTGCTTCTGCTCCCGCACCTCGTTAGCTCCGGCATTAGCTGCGTAGTTAGCCCAGGCCATGAGCTGGTGTTATCGTCCGGCGCGGCGTGGTGGAAGCGATCCGCGGCTGCTGCTCCGGGCCTGAGACGTCCACAGAGTTCACAGAGTGTTTCCAGCTAATTTATCCGTATGAGGCAACCCTGATCGGACACACGGTCCTCCAGAGCCAGCTGGCAGAGCCGATAGAGCCAAGATGGTCTAGTGGCAGGGCTTTTGACTACGGATCCGAAGGTCGCGGGTTCGCGCCCCGGCCACTACCCAGCTTGGGGTGTCTATGAGTGCACACCTATTTCTCCAGCTCCCCGAGCGCTTTCGGGCTGCTCACTGCACCACCTGGTAGGTGGTTGGGTTAAATGCAGAGACGAATTTCGTCTGTGTATGGGAACATACGCAGATGACAGGAATAGACATTATTATTATTATATTATTATAATGGCGGACCTCACTTGACCGCACTTGGGGACCGTAAAATGGCGGACATGGATGCATTTCCGGAAACGGACGGAAGTCGTGGAAATACGCTTAAAATTGTCATAAAACATAAAAATAATAGTTATACAGGTAACCCCCGACCTACGAACGAGTTTGGGACCTAAGAACCGTTCGCAGCTCGATCCGTTCGTAGGTAGGGGGTGAAAATTATTTAAAAAAAAAAAATTCATTCATTCATTCATTCAACCTTTATTTATCATGCTAACGGAGCGCGCGCACACATTTAAGCATGTACAGTAGTGTACTGTAATGTTAAACATTGCTATTCACATTTACAGAATAAATAAAAATATATTTTCTTACTTTGAGATGGTCATAGCCGACATCTTAGGTTGCCATGCGTTGTTGTTATCAGGCCGAGCAGCGCGACGAGCAAACCACGGGAGCTGCTCGAGGCCTGTGTTAGCTCTCGAGGCCTGTGTTAGCTTCTGCTAGCCAGGCCATGAGCTGGTGTTGGAGCGGCGGTGCGGCCCAATCGGCCATCAATCTGCAGCTGCTTCTCCGCCTGAGACGTCCACAGAGCTCACAGAGCGATTCCAGATAGTAATTAATCCATATGAGGCAATCCTGATCAACAAGTCTTCCAAACCTTGCTGCCTGTAGCCGTGACTAACCCTAAGATGGCTGGCCTCCGGTGACTGGCGACCTTCTTCCTGTTATGACCGACCTTCTTCCTGTTATGACCGGAAGTTGCACAATTATTGCGCAATCATGACAAAAATGATCAGAAATGATCATTTTTTATCATAATTATTATTTATAAAGCCTTTAAAACAACCACAGCTGCAACAAAGTGATGTACACATGAAATTAAGAACATTTAAACACAAAAAAACAATAAAAAAAAAGTGTATTTATTATTTTTTTTTAATACAGTAATTTCATATTTTTATTAAATATGATACGTTCGTAGGTCCCGTGGTTCGCAGGTCGATGGGGTCGTAGGTCGGGGGTTTGCTGTACTTTATTTATAAAGCCATTTAAAACAACCACAGCTGCAACGAAGTGCTGTACACATGAAATTAAGAACATTAAAAAAAATCAATAATAATAATTTCATATTTTTATTAAAAATGATACGTTTGTATGTCTTAGTTGCCATAGGTCGAGTGCGCCGTAGGTCGAGGGT
>JBBPBX010105104.1:0-11632 GCA_038048925.1 Garcialebias charrua
TATATATATATATATATATATATATATACATATATATATATTCCTCCTTTTAACAAAGTATCAAAAAACTAGCAAAACATTATAAGGTATATGTATAAAATCAAAGACAGGAACAAATCTGCATTGGTTTTTGCCAGGATTCCAACAGATTCTGAAAACCATTTAGAGAAGTCAAGGTCGAGAGCTTCAGATCTTTTTGTAAGATATTCCATGAAGCAGGAGCGGAGTAGGAGAAGGCCCTTTTTCCAAGTTCAGTCCTCACTGACGGAACACTGCAGGTAATCATGTCCTGAGAGCGCACGCTGTAGCTGCACTCACGCAAAGACATGTAGGAGGAGATGTATGAGGGCAGCAGACCACGTCATGTGACTGATCAGCTGTTTCCGCTGTAACATCGCGAAAACTAGTTCGCATGACAGAATAAATACAAATTGCCCGATAGCAACACATACCTGAAATATGAAAAAAGAAAGTAATCAATCAGAGGAAACTGGCTCCTTGGTTCTGAGTTACGTACTTTAACGTAGGCATCTAGAAACCAGGAGAGAAAATTGTGCTCTACTAATGTTGAAGAATTTTATTTAACTTGGAAAGATAGTCTGCTAACATACAAGAAAGCTCTCCGTAAAGCTAGGACTTTATATTACTCATCTTTAATAGATGAGAATAAAAATAACCCTAGGTTTCTGTTTAGTACTATAGCTAGACTAATTAAAAGTCCCATCTCTGTTGAACCATGTATCACTACAACTACAGTATAAGTAGTGATGACTTCACGATATTCTTTATAAATAAAATTGTTACAATTACAGAGAAAATTCAAACCATCCTTCCTTCTACTATCCCTAGTCCCTTGTCAAATGAGACAACTTTTAAAAAGTCACTAGAGCCTGATTTGTGTTTGGACTGTTTTTGTCCTGTTGAGCTCTCTGAATTGTCAAAAATAATAGCTTCATCCAAACCATCCACATGTCTGCTAGATCCCATCCCAACCAGACTATTTAAAGACATATTCTCCCTAATTAATGTCCACATTTTGAATCTACTTAATATTTAATGAATGGTTACGTACCACAGCGCTTTAAGGTTGTTGTAATTAAACCTTTACTTAAGAAGTCTGACCTTGATTCAGAAATTCTGGCCAATTATAGACCTATATCTAATCTAACTTTCATCTAAAAAAAATTATAGAGAAAATAGTTACAGCTCTAAAAGAGGACAAGGAGGTGATAGGTGCACCTGGTAATGAGCGGCTGAGATCACGTGAGAGCTGTGCTGTGCAAGTAACATGGCAGGATACTGCTAAACCAAACAAATATGGTCCGATCAGGTAAAACAAGCCAATATATTAAATCAAACATAAAAAATATTGTTAATATTAACCTCTGCCTATTGTTTCAATAAAACAAACTGGACGATGAAACCTTGGACAGTCTGGAGAGTTACGTGGACGCGTGTTTTGACAACATCGTGATGGGCAAACCACAGAAAAACACCACGGCCACACCAACTTCTAAACGCACGCGTTCCGAGAGCTCAACCAGCACGTCCACATCCCCAGAGAAAAGCTTCACGGATGTCCTGGACTCTATAGACAAGAAGCTAACAAGCTTAGATGCTCGACTGGCCCTGGTGGAGGTTCTACACAAGGAATTCCAAGCACTGAGGGAGTCTCTGGAGTTCAACCAAGCTCAGGTGGCGTCGCTCGCTGCAGAGAACCAAACTCTGAGGGACAATGTCAAAGAGCTCACTGAGAAGATGACGTAGATGTCCAAAGGAAACAGAAAAATGAAAGAGTCCATCTTGGACCTACAAGCTCGGAGCATGCGGGACAATCTTGTCTTCTCTGGGATCCCAGAACGAGCAGAGGAGGATGCCGAAGTTACGATCCGTGAGTTTATCCAACATCAGCTGAAACTCCCAAGTGAGACGGTAAAAAAACACATTCCATCGTCTCCACCGGCTCGGAGGTAAGAAACCTGATAACAAGCGACCTCGGCCATCCATCCATCCATTTTCTTCCGCTTATCCGGGGTCGGGTCGCGGGGGTAGCAGCCTAAGTAGGGAGGCCCAGACTTCCCTCTCCCCAGCCACTTGGAGCAGCTCCTCTGGGGGAATCCCAAGGCGTTCCCAGGCCAGCCGAGAAACATAGTCCCTCCAGCGCGTCCTGGGTCTTCCTCTGGGTCTCCTCCCGGTGGGACATGCCCGGAACACCTCACCAGGGAGGCGTCCAGGAGGCATCCTAACCAGATGCCCGAGCCACCTCAACTGGCTCCTCTCGATGTGGAGAAGCAGCGGCTCTACTCCGAGTCCCTCCCGGATGACTGAGCTTCTCACCCTATCTCTAAGGGAGAGTCCAGACACCCTGCGGAGAAAACTCATTTCAGCCGCTTGTATCCGAGATCTCGTTCTTTCGGTCACAACCCAAAGCTCATGACCATAGATGAGGGTGGGAACGTAGATCGATCGGTAAATTGAGAGCTTTGCCTTTTGACTCAGCTCTCTCTTCACCACGACAGACCGGTACAGCGCCCGCTTCACTGCGGATGCTGCACCTATTACCTATCGATCTCACGCTCCAGTTTTCCCTCATTCATGAACAAGACCCAGAGATACTTAAACTCCTCCACTTAGGGCAGGAGTGGTGTAGTCTACATTTTTGTAGTGGGTATACTGTGCTTAGAAACCAAAGTACACAGGTTAGTACAATGTAATAATCAATTTATTTTGATTTTATAGTGAACATTTCCAAATTTATCGGACGTTTATATTAGAATAAATGAACAACAAAATTTGTACAACAATTGGCTTTGTATTAAAACCATGTTATAGAATTTATAAAACAGTATCAAAGCAAAGCACTGCATACAGATAGATTGTTACAGAAGTGTTTAACTGTTGTTTAACATATCAGTGATGCATGCCTAATGATGTCATGTATCATTGGGCACTTTTAAGTGGTTATACTGAAATTCTTAAGCTTTTTCTAGTGGGTATACTCCGTATACCCGAGTATCACGTATACTACACCACTGGGCAGGACCTCCTCCCCGACCCGGAGAGGGCACTCTACACTGTTAAAAAAGAATAATTGAGCTGATTAAAAAAAAACATTGCAACGTTATGCAGTAAGAATTTCTTGTTTTCTCAATGGTTTGCCATCTGATTTTGCCAAGTATAATTTCATCATTGTACCAATTAAATATACGTGGTTGGTTTGCTTCTCTCAAGTATAATTTCATTGTTGTACCAATTAAATATACGTTGTTGGTTTAATTCTCTCAAGTATAATTTCATCGTTGTACCAATTAAATATATGTTGTTGGTAGGGATGCACCGATCCACATTTCTTACATCCGATCCGATTCCTAAATCTGGGTATCGACCGATACCGATACTTTTCCGATCCGATATCGGCGTTCAGATATAGGAGGCTGTAATAATGAATTTCTTGAAGGGAGAGCACGTTTGTTGCACCATACTCTGTGACTTCTCTCTTAACATTGTGTGAGGTAAACCCAGAGAAGACACTCTGAAACTCACTACAGTAATTCACAAACTAATGGCATACAAGTGGCAGGTCTCTACCACAGACGTCCTTCTGACTCATGGTGCAGCCCGGAACACTAGTCTAAAATACTGCTAAGCATTATGGGAAATCAACACAGTCCATTTTTTTTTTATTTTTGATTGTGGCACTATGAGTTGTAATTCTTGTTGAATTTGATCAACAGATACAGATTTAAACTATAATTGAACACTAATATACCGCTAAGCATTCTGGGAAATCCCATTTTTTAGTTTCGTTTTTGATTGAGGCACTGAGTTGTAATTCTTGTTGGTTTTGATCAACAGATACAGATTTAAACAATACTGTATATTGAATTTACATTTATAAATTCAATGCATAGTTTAAATCTGTATCAGCAGGACAGGCTGCCCCTGTCCTGCTGCCTGGGAAACCCCGTCGAGCTGCATGCGCAACAGCTCCTCTTTCAACTCTGTTGTGCCAACAACTAATTCCAAATCCAGTTTATTCAATAATTAACGTTGAACGCCTTTTTTTGACAATAAGGGTTGGTATCATTGGTTTGATCAACATTTTCTCATTGGTACTGATCTATTTAGAATTTCATGTCTGAGCAACAAATTTTATGAAATCCTCTGAACAGATCGTCGTTTGATTTTTAAGAGTGTACCCTTTTCCGGCTCAAGACCATGGCCTCAGATTTGGAGGAACTGATCCTCATCCAGGCCGCATCAGTAACCGTGTTTCTATCTATTTTCAATACAAATTTTGAGTGAATTTTTGAAAATTCGCAAAAATGTAAATAAAAATTAACGCGAAGCAGAAGTGTTTCCATCAACTGGCTTGAAGCGCATCTACCACGCAAAGCGGCATTACGTCAGACGTCAACGTTACGCATGTCTACAGTAAACAGGAAGTAGCGGTTGAAAACAGGACCCGACCACACATCTCCGCAAAATGGAGAGAATATTTCAGGTATGTGTTGCTATCGGGCAAGTTGTATTTATTCTGTCATGCCAACTAGTTTTATCGATGTTACATGTTGTCCGGAGACAAAGTCACGTGACGTGAATGTTCGCTACGGAAGAACTGAGTCGGCAAATCTGTTTCCATCTCTCGTTTTGCGCATCAGCTCTGTTTCAAAGAACCCAAAAACCACCTCAAGTCAAAGTCAAAGTCAAAGTCAACTTTATTGTCAGATCTGCAATATGTACTGTACAGGACATACACAGGACCGAAATTGCGTTTCTCTCAGTCCCTCGGTGCAACAGTAAACATCTAAACATTGAAACACTGAAACATATAATAATAGACATAAGCATAAAATAGTAAAACTAACACTGTCCTGAGTTTTTGCATAGTGGTATAAGAGTATGAAAATTTACACCGACTCTAAAACTAAAACTAAAACATTAAACATTTAATGAACATAATATTGTCCTGAGTTTTTGCATACTAGTATAAAAAAAGAGTATAAAAAGTATAACTAAAATAAACTAAAGGTTTCTAGCATTGACATTTGCAAAGTGGCAAAGCAGCGTATGAGTTAATGTACACAGTACATGCACGAGGTAGTAGTTGATGTTGTTATAGAGGCAAAAAGTGGCATATGCAGTAAGGCACATTGGGCATCCTAAACAAGACCGGTCAGAGCACACTGTATATGTATCAGCAGCGGTGCAGATATTAGAGTAGTGTAAATGTAAACAGTAGCAATTAAATATAAGCAGTAGTAATAAAAGTAAACAGTATTAATAAATGTAAACAGAGAATGTAAACAGTACCATGACTATAGGCAGCGATGCAATACAAACATCAGTGCAAGTATGAGAAGTAGTGCAAACTGTATGAGCACATGACCGAGAGTTTAGTGAATAACCCGTCTGATGACACAGAGTCCAGTGTTAAAATCTTTGTGTTGTGTGGTAATGTGTGAGAAAGTTTTAGTGTTAAGGCAGTTCAAATGGGAGGGGAGGCAGAGCAGGCAGAGTGTTTAGCATCCTGACTGCCTGAAGATCAGAGCTGAACAGAACTACTCAAGCGAGCGTATCAACTTTTTTGAGAATTTGAGGAAGTAAATTTGCATCTTGCCGTTTCCATTCAGCTTTTCTGAAGCGATACTTCAAAATGTGCATCTAGAAACCTTGATGGAAACACGGCTACACTCGGCTGCAAACCGCTCCAGCAAAAGCTGTAGATCACGATCTGATGAAGCCAATAGGACCACATCATCTGCAAAAAAACAGAGAAGTGATTCTAAGACAACCAAAACGGATCCTCTCAACACCTTGGCTGCGCCTAGAAATTCTGTCCATAAAAGTTATGAACAGAATCTGTGACAAAGGGCAACCTTGGCTGAGTCCAACTCTCACCGGAAACGAGCCTGACTTACTGCCGGCAGGCTCGTTTCCAGCGACTTTGGCCAATTATAGCTAAATTTGAGCACTTTAAACAAAAAGAGCAGGTCAGAAGTCAGGGCAGAGAGCTGCGTGGGACAGACTTCAGTGTGAACAATCAATTTCCTAAAGAGATCCTCGATCGGAGGTGAGTTTTGTTCCCAATCAGGAAGAAATACATGTCTGAGGGCGTCAGAGCTACGGTGGCTGTAGACAAACTTTAAGTTAACGGTCAGCTGTTCAGGGAACGGGACATCACTCCATGGCTTTATTAAAAGGAACAACAAGTTAGTCTGGAGCAGGGCTACTCAACTGACGGTCCGCGGGCCAAAGCAGGCCCACAGGTGAGCTAAGTTCAGTCCACCAATGGGTTCACTTTTTTAAAACAAAACTAGAGTTTTAACTATAAAACAAAGTTATTTAATGATAAGAACTACTGGATATATGACTCCTGAGCACTTGGCTTTCAGTAACTGTGGCCCCCTGGGCAGTTTAGTTGAGTGGTCCTGGTCTAACGCTTGTTACACTGGAGGTAAAATAACTGGCATTTGTAAATAAAATGTAAAGCACAGCTCAGGTGTCTGCACTGGTGAAGGTGAACGGTGTCACAGCTATTTTGTTGTTGTTGTTTGTTTGTTTTTCCTTTATTTTCCTTTTTTATTTTCTCCTTTACGTTTGTCTGTTACCACACAACTTCATCATTCTTTTTTCTTCTTTGCCACCCAACAATCATTCACACACAAGTACACCAAAACACACACAAACACACACACACACACACACACACACACACACAAGTACACCAAAACAAACAAACAAACACACAAACACACACCTCATAAGAGAACTTTATATCTTTCCACTTCCAACATCACTGTATCTAAACATCTAAACATCAAGCTCAATCATTAATTCTGATTTTATTTGGATCTGTTTGTATCTATGGTGACATGCGCTGGTCAACTTTAGCTCATCACACACAACTATGGGCACAGTAAGGTTTGTGACTTTGAATGTCAATGGAACCAGTACTCAACAAAAAAGATTAGGAGTTTTTAACCAGCTTAAAAGATTACAGGCAGATTATGTCTTTTTACAAGAGATTCATAAATCTATGACAACTGCAGATGATCTTAAATCACCTGAGTTTCCTAATGTGTTTTGTCCCTGCTATAACTCAAGACAAAGGAGAGTGGCAATATTAATACACAAAAATTTTAATTTTACAGTACTAGACACAGTTACAGACACAGAGAGTATATATTTAATAATAAAACTTTGTATAAATAACCACAAGTTGTGTATTGACAGCATCATGTCTTTGTGTGAGTGCAGCTACAGTGTGCGCTCTCAGGACATGATTACCTGCAGTGATTACCTGCAGTGTTCCGTCAGTGAGGACTGAATTTGGAAAAAGGGCCTTCTCCTACTCTGCTCCTGTTTCCTGGAATATCTTACAAAAAGATCTGAAGATCTCCACCTTGACTTCTCTAAATGGTTTTAAGAATCTGTTGGAATCCTGGCAAAAACCAATGCAGACATATTTCCCCTGTCTTGAAGTCCTCTATAATTAAACCTCTTCTTAAAAAACCTGCCCTCGATCCCCATGACCTGGCAAATTACAGACCCATTTCCAACCTTCCCTTCCTCGCTAAAGTTTTGGAGAAATTAGTCTCGGTTTATCTACAAGAACATCTACATGACAATAATATACTGGATAAATTCCAATCAGGTTTTCGAACAGCACATAGCACTGAAACAGCTCTTGTCCGGGTCACAAATGACCTGTTGGTCACTGCAGACCGTGGTTCCTCCTCTCTCCTTATTCTCCTTGATCTTTCGGCAGCCTTTGATACGGTTGATCATTACATTCTGCTCCAACGCTTACAGCAGTTTGCAGGACTTACTGGCACTGCCCTGGAGTGGTTCCGATCATACCTGACAGACAGAACAGAGTCTGTCTCCATCGGGCGTGCCAAGTCATTGAGCCATCCTGTTTCTTGTGGTGTGCCCCAGGGATCAATTCTGGGACCCCTCCTTTTCAACCTATACATGGTACCACTTGGGTGTATTATCAGCAGCTATGGGGTCTCATTCCATTGCTATGCTGATGATACTCAGCTGTATCTTAAACTGGGTAGCAATGTGTCTGAGACCCCATCTACATCATCTTCTTCAGCTTCTCCATTTTCTCCACTTTCTTCTCTTTCCACACTCACAGCGTGTCTGGAGGAGATAAAGGCATGGATGCGGCAAAATTTCCTTCACCTTAACAGTTCAAAAACAGAAGCAATTCAAATTGGTACATCACATCAAATTCAACAACAAAAAATCCTCAGTATCACTTTTTCTGGCCAGAACATCTCTCTTTCCAATACAGTCACCAATCTTGGTGTTATTTTTGATCCACAACTCACCTTTGAAAGCCATATAAAGCATATCTGTAAAACTTCTTTTTTTCATCTTCGAAATATTGCAAAGCTTCGGTCTACACTGTCCCTCACTGATGCAGAAAAGCTCGTCCATGCCTTTGTCTCCTCCAGACTGGATTACTGCAATGCACTTCTCTTCGGGATTCCTGGCAAGAACATACAAAAACTACAGTATGTCCAAAACAGCGCTGCCAGGGTCCTGATGAGAGTGCGTAAGTATGAACACATCACTCCTGTACTGCGTTCACTACACTGGCTTCCTGTTTCTGCCCGGATCACATACAAAATTTATCTGCTCACCTTCCAGTGCCTGTACGGTAATGCACCATCCTATTTAAAAGAACTTCTCACCCCTCACTGTCCTTCCCGCACTCTCCGCTCTTCCAACACCCATCTTCTTCTCACTCCCAGGTCTCGGTCTCGCACAATGGGAGACCGGGCTTTCTCCTGCGCTGCCCCTCGGCTGTGGAACGCCCTGCCCTCATATCTGAGGGCCCCACAGACCGTGACATGTTTTAAAAAAAGTCTTAAAACCTTTCTTTTTATCCAGTTTTTTAAATAATTAATTGTGCTTTTGTTTTTTATTGCACCCAGTTTTTTGAGTATTTTATCTGCATTTTGTGAATTTTAAATTTTTGATGCAATCATCTGTGAGGCTCCATCCTCTTGGTTGTTCCTTTTCTTTGTTGCATTTATGATTGATTTTTATCTTGATTTTATTTTTCATTGTAGCACTTTGAGATCTGTTTGATGTAAAGTGCGTTATAAATAAAAGTTATTATTATTACATGTTCCTGTTTTTGATTTTTGTGGTCCCTTTTGAGGGACGAGACAAAGCGCAGCCCACAAGACCCCTTATGATGAATAATATAAATGGAAACAATGTTCCCTCGCCCGGACGCGGGTCACCGGGGCCCCACTCTGGAGCCAGGCCCGGAGGAGGGGCACGTTGGCGAGCGCCTGGTGGCCGGGCTTTCACCCATGGAGCTCGGCCGGGCACAGCCCGAAGAGGAGACGTGGGTCCCCCTTCCCATAGGCTCACCACCTGTGGGAGGGGCCAAAGGGGTCGGGTGCATTGTGGAATGGGTGGTGGCCGAGGGCGGGGACCCTGGCGGTCTGATCCTCGGCTACAGAAGCTGGCCATTGGGACATGGAATGTCACCTCTCTGGTGGGGAAGGAGCCTGAGCTAGTGTGTGAGGTTGAGAGGTTCCGGCTAGAAATAGTCGGACTCACCTCAACGCATGGCTCTGGCTCTGGAACCAGTTTCCTTGAGAGGGGTTGGACACTCTTCCACTCTGGAGTTGCCCCTGGTGAGAGGCGCCGAGCAGGAGTGGGCATACTTGTTGCCCCCCATCTTGGTGCCTGTACGTTGGGGTTCACCCCGGTGAACGAGAGGGTAGCCTCCCTTCGCCTACGTGTGGGGGGACGGGCTCTGACTGTTGTTTGTGCCTATGCGCCGAACGGCAGCGCAGATTACCCACCCTTTTTGGAGTCCTTGGAGGGGGTATTGGAGGGTGCGCCTCCTGGGGACTCCCTTGTTCTGCTGGGGGACTTCAACGCTCACGTGGGCAATGACAGTGAGACCTGGAGGGGTGTGGTTGGGAGGAACGGCCCCCCTGATCTGAACCCGAGTGGTGTTCTGTTGTTGGACTTCTGTGCTCGTCATGGATTGTCCATAACGAACACCATGTTCAGGCATAAGGGTGTCCATATGTGCTCTTGGCACCAGGACACCCTAGGTCGTAGTTCAATGATCGACTTTGTTGTCGTCTCATCTGATCTGCGGCCGCATGTCCTGGACACTCGGGTGAAGAGAGGGGCGGAGCTGTCAACTGACCACTACCTGGTGGTGAGTTGGCTCCGATGGTGGGGGAGGATGCCGGTCAGACCTGGCAGACCCAAACGTATTGTGAGGGTCTGCTGGGAACGTCTGGCAGAGTCTCCCGTAAGACGGAGCTTTAACTCCCACCTCCGGGAGAGCTTTGAACACGTTCCGAGGGAGGCGGGGGACATTGAGCCCGAGTGGGCCATGTTTCGCGCCTCTATTGTCGAGGCAGCTTATCGGAGTTGTGGCCGCAAGGTTGTTGGTGCCTGTCGTGGTGGCAACCCTCGAACCCGGTGGTGGACACCGGCGGTGAGGGATGCTGTCAAGCTGAAGAAGGAGTCCTATTGGGCCTTTTTGGCCTGTGGGACCCCGGAAGCAGCAGATAGGTACCGGCAGTCCAAGCGGCATGCG
Source organism: Garcialebias charrua (assembly GCA_038048925.1). Taxonomy (NCBI): domain Eukaryota; kingdom Metazoa; phylum Chordata; class Actinopteri; order Cyprinodontiformes; family Rivulidae; genus Garcialebias; species Garcialebias charrua. Next base: position 10,595 of record JBBPBX010105104.1, read on the forward strand.
GCTCGGGTGGTTGCTGAGGCAAAAACTCGGGCGTGGGAGGAGTTCGGAGAGGCCATGGAGAATGACTTCCGTACGGCTTCGAGGCGATTCTGGTCCACCATCCGGCGTCTCAGGGGGGGAAAGCGGTACGCGACCAACACCATTTATGGTGGGGATGGCGTGCTGTTGACCTCAACTCGGGATGTTGTGAGTCGGTGGGCGGAATACTTCGAAGACCTCCTCAATCCTACTGGCACGTCTTCCACTGAGGAAGCGGAGCCTGGGGACTTTGGATCGGGCTCTCCAATCTCTGGTGCGGAGGTCGCCGAGGTGGTTAAAAAGCTCCGCGGTGGCAAGGCTCCGGGGGTGGATGAGATTCGTCCTGAGTTCCTTAGGGCTCTGGATGTTGTGGGGTTGTGTTGGCTTACGCGACTCTGCAATATCGCGTGGACATCGGGGGCAGTTCCCTTGGATTGGCAGACTGGGGTGGTGGTTCCCCTATTCAAAAAGGGGGACCGTAGGGTGTGTTCCAACTATAGAGGGATCACACTCTTAAGCCTCCCTGGTAAGGTCTATTCAGGGGTTCTGGAGAGGAGGGTCCGTCGGATAGTCGAACCTCGGATTCAGGAGGAGCAGTGTGGTTTTCGTCCTGGTCGTGGAACACTAGACCAGCTCTACACCCTCAACAGGGTCCTGGAGGGTGCGTGGGAGTTTGCCCAACCAGTTTACATGTGCTTTGTAGACTTGGAAAAGGCATTCGACCGCGTCCCTCGGGGGGTTCTGTGGGGGGTACTCCGGGAGTATGGGGTACCAGGCCCATTGATATGGGCTGTTAGGTCCCTGTACGACCGGTGTCAGAGCTTGGTCCGCATTGCCGGCAGTAAGTCAGGCTCGTTTCCGGTGAGAGTTGGACTCCGCCAAGGTTGCCCTTTGTCACCGATTCTGTTCATAACTTTTATGGACAGAATTTCTAGGCGCAGCCAAGGTGTTGAGAGGATCCGTTTTGGTGGCCTTAGAATCGCTTCTCTGTTTTTTGCAGATGATGTGGTCCTATTGGCT
>JBBPBX010105105.1:0-11632 GCA_038048925.1 Garcialebias charrua
GATTAAAATATTGATCAAAATAATTGTGATTATAATAATCAAGCAACCCTAACTACTACCATCTCAAAACAACTCCAATCTCAATTTTTTTAATAGTTTATACCAATGCTAAAAAAAAAAAACCTAAAAAAAAACCTCTAGATCACGTCAAGTTTGCATTTCACCAATAGTCTAGTAGTCAGTCAGCTACAAACAAAAGTAAAATCTGTTTTAACTTTAAACTATTCCTTCTTTTCGTTGTATTTTCTGTATCCTTTACATTTTAGTTGTCAGTCAGAAACGAGTAGCAATAAGGACTTAGCTGTTTATTTTATTTTTTTAACACAAACACTAGAGTACACGGAATGGAATCCCTCAGTTGATTTCTTGTGGAAATAAGTTGAAGTTTGAAAAAGGTCTAGAACCATGTACAGTAATCCCTCATTTATCATGGGGGACACATAACCTGAAGACCTGCGATAAGTGAAAAACCGCAATAGTAGAACAAGTAGTACCGTAGTTTATTTTAGTATTTATTTATATATAAGGCAGTTTAAACCCTTCCCACACTCTTGCAACACTCTAAACAATGTTTCTAAACTCTAAATGCTATAAAAAAAACACAGAATGTCATGATTTCAGCTCCCTGCCTCGGCTGCTCTCAGCCACCTGGTAGCGCTCTTGGCCACGCCCACTTCTACACTCTGCACAGAGAACAGCTGATCAGCTGCAGCAGGAAACTTATCCAGCAGCGTGGACTGCACACAGGTGCCGCAGGTGCTAAATAATTGAAAATAATTTATTTTAAATAAAAATTCCATGCTGATCGTGCGGCTCATCCGTCGATCTGCCAGTTGCGTGTCATGTCCAATCTTATTTTGAAAAACCGCAATAGAGTAAGTCCACGATAAATGAACCGTGAAGTAGTGAGGGACTACTGTACTAAAAAATTTTGAAGCTAGTGTTCCCACGAATCTTTATTAATTTTCATTTTTTAATTGGAATTTTGTCTTAGCCTAGCTCACACTAAGCATCAACTCATCAGTCTAGTCAGAGTTAAGCTCTACTTACCCAGACTGAGGTCAATTCAAAAATATCTGCAACAGGTAAGATATTAACACAACCTCTGCACAGAAACTGCTTCAAAATGCCTGAACTCTCACTTGAAACAGTTAAATGACAGCACAGCTGCTTCATTTGTGCACAAACTTGCACTTGCAGCGTGTACACTCGCACAGCAGCTTTTCTGTTACGCCAACACAGCCTGAACACTCTGCTTTACTTTCCCCATCTAACTGTCTATCAGCAGCTGGTTACAAGCACATTCATGTCAGTTTGAGGTATCCTATCTATGCCAGTCATGTACTGACAAATGCACAGTGCAGCTCTAAAGCATTCACATCTCTCTGGAGTAAATTTCTCTGGAGTTAGTTTGACACTATGTAGGGCAGCAGGTGGCTGATCCTTCCCCATGTTTGACAGCACAGTGAGCAGCAACAGTTTATGAAATTACCCCTCTTGCTATATAAACCAGTGCTTTGACAAGCTACATATTGATACTACTGGGCAATACTGAGCCTGTATCCCATTGGGTTAGGAGGAAGGTCCTCAGGGTCTTTTTAATTCAGTGCCCCCTCTGACTAAGAATGAGCTCCACAGCCTGAGCGACGTCGTCTGCGGTGCCATCAGCAGTCACTGCTGGGTGCCTCTCATCACTCGGCCTGCAGGAAGAGAAGTAAAACTATAAGAAACAAAGAATGGACAGCATTTTGATACTGCGGAGGTACAACACAAGCTGCCTCAGTAAGCTTTTGAGAAAACATTTGCTAATAAAAAAGGTTTATATTCCCTCTAAACGAACAACAGGGCAATAAAAATTCAAGTTGGTTAATAAACTGCTGAGTTGCTATCCTGGCGGTTACAAGGTACCTGCGCTGCTGCTTGCCAAAAGCCAGTGAAGGGTAGTACCGGTACATGTTTTTGATTTTTATCACCAGCAGTAACACAGTGGAACAGGCTCAATTGTTTCTCTAATTTTATGCAACAGAAACACACAAAAAGACGGAGACCAGTTAATTCAAAAGACAAGAACAAAACATCAAATTATATTAAAACAGGGGTTTTAAATTACATCGTAAATTCTAGCAACTTGATTAAAAATAGGAGCAAAACAAAATTCCTACCACGCATAAAATGGAACCAATTTGTCTGTGTGTACATTTTTTTTTAGCAATGTGGCACACGAGATCTTTTTACACCAGTCACAGAAGCAGCTAACACCCACCGACAACTGGCTTCTGAGTGCCATGGGGAAGTGTTTAATTAGCATTCAGTCCAGATCAAGTGACTCAGCAGCAGTTGGGGTATTTATCAGCTCAGCCTCCAATCGGCATCGATGGAAACACAACACCCGGGTGCCAACACCAGCTTTAAATGAGGTGGTTGCACTTGAAGCTGCAGGAGTGTCCCTGTTTTCTTTCTTCAAATGTTCATTAACCCAAAACCTTCAAATGAGTCTGAAGCTGAGAACAACCACTGTTTAATGTTTTTTAGCTAGCCTATTTTCCACATTTAGCTTTTAGTTAGTGTTTTGCAACTTTTGCCTTTTACCATATTTTTCAGAGTATAGGTCGCACCCGAGTATAGTTCGCACCATCCAATTATTGCCAAAGAATTGGAAAAATCCATATACTACAGGTTGCACCTGAGTATAGGTCGCACCTACGTCAAAATGTGGACCGTGTTTAGCTCTGCTGCAAATGTCTCTTCCACAGGAGCGCACAGCAAGGCTTTTAAGAAGATTAACACTTAAAAACAATTAATTGTTTGATAAAAAATTATAGCAAATATGTGTCTGAGCTGAACTTTTCTTTAATAAATGAATAATTTTAGCAGGATAAACACCTGCCCCAAGTGGAGGAGTTTAAGTATCTTGGGGTCTTGTTCACGAATGAGGAAAAACTGGAGCGTGAGATCGATAGGCGGATAGGTGCAGCATCCGCAGTGAAGCGGGCGCTGTACCGGTCTGTCGTGGTGAAGAGAGAGCTGAGTCGAAAGGCAAAGCTCTCAATTTACCGATCGATCTACGTCACCCTCATCTATTCATTCATTCATTCAACCTTTATTTATACAGGCTAGCCTCGTTGAGTCACGGGGACTCATTTACAAGAGGGACCTGTCTCACTCACACCAAACAACCATCCACTCTCACACTCACACCTAGGGTCAATTTAGAGTCACCAATCAGCCTAACATGCATGTTTTTTGGTCTGTGGGAGGAAACCGGAGTACCCGGAGGAAACCCACGCATGCACGGGGAGAACATGCAAACTCCACCCAGAAAGGCCCCGGACCGGGATTTGAACCGGCAACCTTCTCGCTGAGAGGCAGCAGCTCTACCAGTTGTGCCACCGTGCTGCATCTATGGTCATGAGCTTTGGGTTGTGACCGAAAGAACGAGATCTCGGATACAAGCGGCTGAAATGAGTTTTCTCCGCAGGGTGTCTGGACTCTCCCTTAGAGATAGGGTGAGAAGCTCAGTCATCCGGGAGGGACTCGGAGTAGAGCCGCTGCTTCTCCACATCGAGAGGAGCCAGTTGAGGTGGCTCGGGCATCTGGTTAGGATGCCTCCTGGACGCCTCCCTGGTGAGGTGTTCCGGGCATGTCCCACCGGGAGGAGACCCAGAGGAAGACCCAGGACACGCTGGAGGGACTATGTTTCTCGGCTGGCCTGGGAACGCCTTGGGATTCCCCCAGAGGAGCTGCTCCAAGTGGCTGGGGAGAGGGAAGTCTGGGCCTCCCTACTTAGGCTGCTACCCCCGCGACCCGACCCCGGATAAGCGGAAGAAAATGGATGGATGGATGGATGGATAAACACCTAAAAAATATATTTGTTAGCTGACATTATTGTAAGAGTGTGTCTCAGTTTAATTTTTGTTAATAAATGATTACAAATCAGCTTATTTTATAAAAAGCCATATATAGGTCGCACCTGAGTATAGGTCGCAGGGCACGAAAAAATGATGAAAAGGTGCGACCTATACTCCGAAAAATACGGTAGCTAGTGTTGGCTTCTTATAGCTTTCAGCTAGCCTTTTGCTACTTTTAGCTTGTGTAGATGGGGTAGAGGTAGGGCAGCCGACTGGAGACCAGAAAGTCGCGGTTCGCCTCCAATCCATTCCAACATATCATGGTGTCTCTGAGCAAGACACCCAATCCCTAATTGCTCCCCGGGCACCTACAAGGCTGCCCACTGCTCCACCTGAGTGTATATCACGTGTAATGGGTTAAATGCAGAGAACTAATTTTGCCATTGTATGGGAACATACAATGATGATAAGCTCAGACTTCCCTCCCTCCCTTCCTTCTGCTTCTTTTAACTTTATCAATGTAGTTTCAGTTCCTTCAGCAAATTTCAGCAAGGCCATTTTATATTCGGGTAAATGAGAGCGCAGAGTGTAGTGTACAGTAAAGTGCTTTGAGCGTCTCGATATGTTTATTGAAAAAATGTGGTTGGTTCTTTCTTGACAAGTTATTGTACTTTTTGTATTTGATTATGTGAATGTAAAAAGTTTGTAAGCTCATTCATCCAGGTAAATAAATACAAAAAAGTTTAAATCATGTCATCTCCCAAAAAGAAACTTGTCCAGATGATGTGATTCAACCTTTTTTGTATTATGTATAGGTGTAACTTTTTCTATGTAAAAACAACATACCCTGTAATAAAATAAGCAATGAAAAAGGACACAGACTGGTCAATGTTTCAACAATATTTTTGTTTCTATTTCAGTTCCGAAATTGTGGGAAAGCTGCTCATAGCCAACCATGGCCATCTCGGACTGCTGCCTTTGTTTGGCTCAGAGCCCATTGATGGAAGCAGATATGGCTGTTTAATCAGCTGGTAGGGGAAATGTAATCCATTTGGTGTGACACTAGGCCCGGGCCGGCATTCAGAACCCTTTTCCTTCCCATCACATCAAAAGACATGAACGCCCCCTTCATTCATCCACAGGGCTGCCCAGGAGCCTTGCTCGTTCATGAAGTGGAGCCTATAGATCCCCTCACCACCTCACTTCCCTCCCACCGCCCCAGGATGCCTTGACCAGACTCTGTGTGCTGCCTCTGTTCCTCAGTCACGGACTGGAGCTCCAGATGGGGACTCTTTGTCTGGTCTTGGGTGTGCAGCACACACCACCATTAATCCTGCCCTCTGAGAGCTCCGCAAGAGGACCATGGCAAATATTTGTGAGCTGCCAAGTGCAGCGACTGAAAGAAGAGGCCTGGGGGTAGTGGTGGGGCAGAGAGGCAGTGAATACTGAAGCCACTTTGAATGCGGGAGAAGCGCTGCCATGTGTTTACGCATGTCTGTCAGCTGCCAGCGCTTGGGTTATGTGAGCTGTTCCACTAATGATTGGGGTGTTATGTCTCCTGCGCTGGATTACTCCCGCGCCCTCTTCTGCCTGAGGACTGACAGAGTTCACACACGCACACTGAGGCACGAACTCACAAGCAAGTCAAGTCACATGGCTCTTATGTTTCAAGAAGAGACACCAACCACATTCTCTCTCCTACCTGTTGCACTTTTAAGTCTCCTATGTGCATGCATGCCTGTGTGCATTCATTTTGCTGCTTTCCTATCACTGCCATGAATAATGAAGGAGCACCCAGGTCAAGGTAACCATGTAAAATTCAGCACAATGCATCTAGTGTTACAGGTGAGGTCATCTGCGGCCCGCTGCTCGTCCTTCAGGTCAGCGCAATACCAATACACATAAATGAGCTCTGGTCTGGACTAGATTGACTGACACCGCACAACTTTTATGTGAAGATAAGGTCAGCTGTGATGTAGGTGGAGGACGGCAGCCAACACATTTTTTGTACAACACTGCTGCTACCACACTGAAATAGCAAACCATTTTTTCAGAAAATTAATATGTTAGGGAATTTTTGGTGAAAAGTTGTGGATATTTTTATTACTAGGGCTGAGAATCTTAACTCTTCCCATGAATCATATATTTGGGTTAGTAGAGAGAGCTGGATTTGGAACTGAGTGAGGCTGCAGCATGTAGCTGGCAGCCAAGGACACCTCCAGGTTCTGTGAACTTGGCTGAACTGATAAGGGTATAAAAGCAAGCTGAGAAGTCGGCTCAGGACAGATTCTAGTGACTGGTCTTCACTTTATGTTTATTTGTGTAACCTGTCCTGAAAATCTGACCTTGCAAGTAAATACTGGTTAAAAATCTTCTACTGCCATTGAGTGTTTTTTTTTTTTTTTTTTGAGTAAGATAAAGCGAGAATATATTTCTCCAATAATACATCATCAGAAGGTTAGGACTGTGTTTAGGGCAAAGATTTAGCAAAGGAGTGAAGATGTCTGATGCACTAAAATGTAGGGATGCACGATATTATCGGCATGGTATCAGTATTGGCTGATGCTGTCGTTAAAGTTAAATATTGGACATTGGCCATTCCATCAAAATACCTTACCGATATGTAAGGTGCTGTTCTTGTATGACAACCCAGTGACAAGGATACCTGCAGCGCCAGCACAACGTGATGACGTCACGCGCGCCTACCTGATCTGATCACGGCAGAGAGGAAGAAGTCAAAATGTCGGCCGTGTGGAAGTTTTTTTGTTGTTGAGGATATCGGATTCCGAAGATTGTTGGACTACATTGAGCCTCGCTACATCGTCCCCAGTCAGAGATATTTTTCCGACGTAGCCTTACCAGAGTTACAAGTTGTCATTTCCAACGTCATTGAGAAGCTAATAGCTGATAGCAATTGGGTGAGTTTTACCACAGACATTTGGACGTTGTGCTAGCCCTTTCAGCACTATTAGTCCTACGGAACAACAGATAGACAAAAACTTTGAACTTAAAAAGGCTGTCCTTCATGCACAGGAGTGCAGAGGATCCCACACTGCAGCTAGGAACCTGCACAAGCCTCCATAAGTGAGATAGCATCACAGGTGACAAATGCTAATAAATCACATTTAACACTTTTCATTTAACATAATGGTGTAGAGGCAGGGCTGCCAACTTGGGACCCGAAGGCACAGGTTCAAACCCCGGCCCCGGCCACTACACACCTTGGGGTGTCTACGGCTGTGTCTCAATTCAGGGGCTGCGTCCTCATGAGGACCCAGCCTAGCTGGGCCGAGTAGGCCACGCACTCACAAGACCGGGTGGGCTGAGCGAAACTGCTGAAATGGGACGGTCTAGCCTTCAGGAGAGCCGGCATTGAAGTGGGTGGGGCGTTCTCTTGAAGTGGGTGGGAAGTTCTTGTGTGCGCGCTTTGTGTGTGTGGAAAGAGAAGGGACGCCGCTAAAATATATTAGTTAGCTGAATACATGTATATATATTAGTGTTTCTGAGTTTACTGTTTGTTAAGAACTGATTACAAATCAGCTTATAAGGGGCGATCTGTTAAAACCCAGAGTGGACCTACGAAATGCAAGTTGTCCAGTAGCTCAGTTGGTAAATCAACCTGCGATTGGTGCAGAGATACTTTTCTCGAAGCTGGTTCGAATCTCACTCGGTACGGTTAAAACTTATTTTACGTTTGTCTTTTATTGGATAAAAAAATGAGGACTGAGATTAAAAGGAAGGAGTTTGTGAAACTCCTTTTTTTTTATCCAATAAAAGACAAACGTAAAATAAGTTTTAACCGTACCGAGTGAGATTCGAACCAGCTTCGAGAAAAGTATCTCTGCACCAATCGCAGGTTGATTTACCAACTGAGCTACTGGACAACTTGCATTTCGTAGGTCCACTCTGGGTTTTAAAAGATTGCCCCTCAGAAAATCCTTGCTACGCACGTGTAAAATAATCTGATTTGTAATCAGTTCTTCAAAAACAGTAAACTCAGAAACACTAATATACTGTATATTCAGCTAACACATTTTTTTTGTCGTTTCTGTAGTAAAATTTTAATGAGATATATTCGAGCTGAGGTTGTTTGAGATGACTAAATAAAGGTTGAATGAATATTCGCGCTGAGGTTGTTGTTAAAACGAGCTGATGACTCAACAACACGCAGCAGCCCCGACCCTGCACGCAGAAAGTCCCCCCCCCCGCGAAATCTCTGCTGGCGCTATGAATTCTGGGATAGCCTCCGTCTTGAAGGTTCCACGAATGCATCCTTCGATTTCGGCAGGAAGTAGGCCGCATTCCTCGGCCGCATGAGGAGGAGTCTTCGAATTGGGACAGTCCTCCGCGCGGGGCAATGACGTATGCGGCCGACAAATGCGCACTCATGAGGATGCAGCCCCTGAATTGAGACACAGCCTATAAGTGCACACTAGGGGTGTAACGAGATCTCGTTGTACGAGATCTCGCAATATTAAACTCCCGCGATATCTCTCGTTGAGAGGTAACGTTGTCTCGCGAGTCGCTAATGCTAATGCTAGCAGAGCCCCTAGCAAGTCAGCGTCACGGACAGCATGGCTTCGCCGGATGAAGTTGCTATAGAAGACGCCCCAACTACTGATGGAGGGTCCCGGTGCCGCAGACGCCTCTACATTGATGGAGGGTCCCGGCGCTGCCGACGCTGCCCCGAATGTAAAGACACGCGTGTAAACACCGGTGTGACCGGTGTTGCCAGATAGAGTCCCACCCACCCAAAGCACTCTTTACCCGCAAAAGTCAGAAGGAAAATCGCGGTGAACCGCCCAATCTGGCAACACTGGTGACGGCTGCAGATTCAGTGCTGATGCGGATATTTATGTTCAATTTTTGGAAAGTCCTGCGTGAATATCTATTTTTTTAAACAAAGTTGAACGTTCTAAGGTCTAAGGAGATTCAATCAGTAAAATGAAGACATCAGTTGAGTTTGTAATACATGTTAAAACAGAATAAAAGCCTTTTTGCGGCATAAAACCGATCTTTGAAGTTTTCTTGAACTAACATTAAAATCTCGTCTTGTTCTCGCGAACTCTGTAATTTGTCTCGTCTCGTCTCGAGAGTTTTGTGTATCGTTACACCCCTAGTGCACACCTATTTCCCCAGCTCCCCGGGTGCTTTCTATGGCTGCTCACTGCACCACCTGGTGGTGGTTGGGTTAAATGCAGAGACAAATTTCGTCTTGTATGGGAAACATACACAGATGACTAAAATGTGACAAAAAAAAAGTTAACGTGCTATGTATATGGCTGTTACTGAATATGTCACCAGCTCTTACACAATTTTTGCAGCAAATAAGCCTAAATAAGAGGGCTATATTCTGACAAAGGAAAGTATATAAAACAAATATCGGTATCGGTTATCGGCCAAATGTTTTAACATATTGGCATATCGGCCAAAAATCCAATATCGTGCATTCATACTAAAATGTAATAGGTTATTCAAAAAAGGCAAATTTTTCTTTTTAATTTTTTCCATATTTGGAATCTGCAACATTGGGAGTTGTTGTCAGAATGACCAATATTGTGTCAAAAATTTTATGATGTAGTAACAGAGTAATTCCCAACATCTCATGATTTTGCATGAGATTGAGTATTATTTTCATGGTTTGCCAAAAAAAAAAAACAAAAAAAAAAACCCTACAATCTGTTTGTTCTCAACATAAGATGATCTTAGTCGAAAACTGACGATATGAAGTTTGTCATTTAATGCAATGTCTTTAATTGTCCCCCGTCACAGAGCAAAAAGGGGGAAATGGAAATACTCTTCCTGCCCTTAAATGTCACTGCACCTCAACCAGGAATGCCACTGGCAAGGAAATAACAGAATGGGCTCAGGAATACTTCCAGAAAGCATTGTCAGTGAACACAATCCACCGTGCCATCCGCTGTTGCCAGCTGAAACTCTACAGTGCAAAGAGGAAGCCATTTCTAAGCAAGCTCCACAAGCTCAGACGTTTGCACTGGGCCAGGGGTCATTTAAAATGGAGTGTGGCAAAATGGAAGACTGTTCTGTGGTCAGATGAGTCACGATTTGAAGTTCTTTATGGAACACTGGGACGCCATGTCATCCGGACCAGAGAGGACAAGGATAGCCCAAGTTGTTATCAACGCTCCGTTCAGAAGCCTGCATCACTGATGGTATGGGGTTGCATGAGCGCTTGTGGCATGGGCAGCTTGCATGTCTGGAAAGGCACCATTAATGCAGAGAACTATGTTCAGGTTCTAGAACAACATATGCTCCCATCTAGACGTCATCTCTTTCAGGGAAGACCCTGCATTTTTCAACAAGATAATGCCAGACCACATTCTGCAGCAATCACAACATCATGGCTACGTAGGAGAAGGATCCGGGTACTGAAATGTCCAGCCTGCAGTCCAGATCTTTCACCTATAGAGAACATTTGGCGCATCATAAAGAGGAAGGTGCGACAAAGAAGGCCCAAGACGATTGAACAGTTAGAGGCCTGTATTAGACATGAATGGGAGAGCATTCCTATTTCTAAACTTGAGAAACTGGTCTCCTCTGTCCCCAGACGTCTGTTGAGTGTTGTAAGAAGAAGGGGGGATGCCACACAGTGGTAAAAATGGACTTGTCCCAACTTTTTTGGGATTTGTTGACACCATGAAATTTTGAAACAACATATTTTTCCCTTAAAATGATACATTCTCTCAGTTTAAACTTTTGATCTGTGATTTGTGTTCTATTCTGAATAAAATATTAGATGTTGGCACCTCCACACCATTGCATTCAGTTTTTATTCACAATTTGTTTAGTGTCCCAACTTTTTTGGAATCCGATGTGTGTGTGTGTGTGTGACGATGAGTTTCGTGAGGTGGATAACTTGGAAAAATAAGCAATAACTAAATTAAGCAAACTGATGCTCTGATAGTTTGACTTTTTTTGACATTATAAACATCTCAATTGTTTTTCGCCCACCACTCAGGCGGTGCACGTCATAATGAAACCTTAGTTAAGTCTGCACCAGTATCTGGGACTTTGAAAAGCAAACAAGTTCCACACAAGAAGAAAGACTGAAGAGACTCAACCATTCCTGTTTAAGTTTTACTCAGAAGTATGAAATATCCAAAACTCTTGCTCTCTGTTTTGACAAACCTGCTCAACACTGAAGGCTTCACTTTTATTTCTGAGGAAGATGGTGACTGGCTTTTGAATTTTTGATTAAAATTTGAAGTCTGGATCTTAGACAAGTGATATAAAACTTCCCCCATAGGCTTAATTGTAATCACCAATTCTTGTTCTTAGAACAAAACAAACACTTATTTTAGCAACTAAGCCGTGCAAATGCATTAAACTGGTCTGAAATCTGAACACAGCTATTAAAAAAAGTACTGTTTGGGTAATAAAAAAAGAAAAGAAAAGTGGCTCTTTACATTTTGGACATACTTTTTCATGAGTACACTGGGCCTCTGTGAGGTGAAAGTACGGTAGATATGAATGACTCATAAAATATGTACCTGTGTGTGAAAGTTAGCTGATACTCAAAGATAAGACATCACACCAAAATAAGGGAAACAGGATCCTTTAACCGTGTGATGTGAGAATAACTTAATCTTTGTTTGGAAGGGATACATAGGCAAGGCAACCAACCGCAGGGGTTGCCTATGAAAAGCTTTCCATAGGTTAATAGGAACATGAACAAAGACTCACGTGAACAGAGAGGAAAACAAGACACCTATTGTACTTCCAATTGTGATTTATATGTCGCTAGCTCCTCACCTGGTTTTGCT